>BJBW01000044.1:0-103062 GCA_004320125.1 Scolopax mira
TGCATCAAGCAGAGTCCCGTCTCTCAATCGCGGCAGTTATTAATGAAGGCTTATTTTTACTGGAGAAACAGAATGACTTCTGATCATCATGTTATAGTAAACTTTGCTAATTACAAAAAGTAGCAAAACTATTTTTCAAGCAGAAGCTGAGGAGTGCAAAATATGATACTGTTTTGTTCATTGTTTTTCAAAATCAAAATAAAATTGTGAAAATGTTGGTTCTACAATATGTAACTTCCACTTATGGAGTTAAACTAGTCATAGCACAAACACTGTTCCTCAATGCAGACAATATTTCATAATTTGAAATCTCTTTCCTATGAAAGATTCCAAGGCTCCAAAATGTGGTACATCAGCTGAAACTGTCAATGTTGGTGACATTTAAGATAGTCTGACATGAGGCATTTGCCACACTATAGACACCTTATAAATGTTGGCCCATTGGGCTCTGCCTAGATTTGTTTAATAGTGGAAGCCAGCATGGAAATATTTAACTTGTTAGAAAATATCTCTGGATTTTAAAACTCTGCAATATAAGAGATAGCTCACTGTATATTTTTTCCCTGATGGCACTGTACTTTTTAATGAATGTGTATGTGATGCAACCCACCAGGCCATGAACCCCAGCCTGGCTTGAAATATTGGCGCTGCTGGAATGGAAAGGACCTGTGTGCCCACAGGTGACCTCAGAGGGCTGAGCACCACAGTGATCCAACATACCCAGCCCTTGAAATAAAACACATTAACCAGGTCTGACTGTGCTTCCTTCCTTGCCTTGTAGAATATACAATATTTATGATTAAGCTTTGTAAATGAAAATCAGAGCAGTTTCTGTGCTCATTCGAGCTGCAGAGTCTTATTCTGGGTGATTCATTCATTGAGTCAGGCAGCCATGCATGCAGTCATTCATAAGTAATGCCACGCTTCCCTTCAGCCTGCAACAATGATTTACCTCCCTGCTGCCTTTCAGTGTTTGTTCAGCAAACAGCCAGGCTAGAGAGTTCCCATTTCAAGCTTTACCCTTATTTTTAAAGAAACAGTGTTATCCAAATGCATGCATACCTGGTGCTGTACAGATAACTGAGCAGAAATGTTGGTTAGAAATGGTTGCAACCCCTGATATCCCTCCCAAAATATTGTCTTTACTCGGCATCCGTGAAAAGAGGCTTGTCTTTACTTACAAGCAAGATTTCAGCTCCTTTTACTCATGCCTTGCCACAAGTATACCTATAACATCCACAGACCTGTGGATGTTGTTTACCTGGACTTTAGCAAGGCCTTTGATACAATTTCCCACATTATCCTCCTGGAGAAACTGTCTGCTCATGGCTTAGATGTGTATACTCTTCACTGGGTTAAAAACTGGCTGGAGGGCAGAGAGTTCCATTCAAATATCAGAAAAAACTGCTTCACAGTGAGGGTGACAGAGCCCTGGAACAGGCTGCCCAGGGAGGTCGTGGAGTCCCCTTCTTTGGAGATTTTCAAGACCCACCTGGATGTAGTCCTGAGTGATATGTTCTAGCTCTAGGCAATCCTGCTTCGGTGGGGGAGTTGGACTAAGTGATCTCTATGGTCCCTTTCAACTCTAAAACATTCAGTGAAATTCTGTGAAGGTTAGTGGTGGTGAATGGAGTCAAATCCAGTTGGTGGCCAGTCATGAGTGGTGCCCCACAGGGCTCACTACTGGGACATTCACTTGGACACCTAGAAGAGGACTGGTAGCTCACCCTAGCCTCATTCAATAAAACCTGGAGTGCCAGCCTTTGATTTTCTGTTTTAAACACTTTTTTGCTAATTTCATCAAGTAACAGGAAAGAAAAAAATTACAGAAAAATACATAGACCAAGGAAGAGCTTTTGACATTTTTAAGGAGGTATGAAGAATGAAAATCTGGCCAGATCTGCAGATTGGACAATAACATGTGCTTGATTTTCTTTTTAAATCATAGCGTAGGGGATTTGCCTCATTCAATATTACAAAAATAAAAGTGAGGCACTTTGTTTAAGCTAATCATTTTAGTACCCCCCCTACTTAGAGAGCTGGAGAGAGTGATTTTACATGGAATGAAAGCACTATGTGACACTGCATATATGATTGCTGAGTCTTCTGGCACCAGATAGTTTCTGTTTATAATGAAATCACAAGGTCAATGCAAGAATATTTCAACAAATACACAACTCAGGGCAACCACCACAACTAGCAAAACTAATGAAATCCAGAGTGCAGATGCACTTTGAGTGGAGTGAAAGGGTTATGCAGGGTGAGTGCCTCCTTCCTGTTTTGGGAGGGGAAGAGATGATTTTTTTTATTCATTTCTAAATAGACTTCTGAGCTGAGCATGTTGCAGTTGGGAAAGCTTGCCTTAAACAATGTTTTGTTTCATGTAAATCCACAGGAAAAAAGGAACTGAAAGTTAAAAAGATTTCTGGGTGTGATATGCTCATACATCCCAAACATCTGTGGTATCACAATTAGAAACCCTTTGTGGACGCATTTTCATTAGTCACAAAAAAGACAACTCATTTTTTCCTGTTTCTCAAGATTTCAAAGCTCTACAGCGTATCCTTAAACATAAATCATTAAATTATGTTCAAGCTTAAGGAATTTCATGCTTTGAAACTCTTTTGAAGTTGGCAGATGATTTTATTTTTCTATTTTGCTTTTTTAATTTTGGTTCTTAAAAAGGAAGTTCAGTTTATCTTCCATTATTGTTCTCTTTTATAGCTCATCAAAGGACACCCTTATGAAAAGGTATATATTCATGTTAAAAATAATGTTTTGAAATGATCTGCCGTATTTTGAAATCCTTGGTAACAGCAGGGCTTTAAAAATACCTGTTTAGATTATTCCCCTTTCTTCTTTTTAATTGGATTTCCAAGAAAATGTAATTTTTTTCTTTGAATTTGTGTTTCTATGCTTTTTTTATGTATCTAACATATTGCACCATAAAAGCAGTAACATTTGTCCACATTTTTCTGTTGTCTTTTAAGTTCTGAAGCATTTTAAGATTTTACTGTATTCAGGATTCTTCATGGCCATTATTCCAGGTAGCAGTCTATTTTTGATCTCAACTGTTTATAAGAAAGAAATATGCATTTGCAGAGAATACAGGTATTGTTCCGTTATGGATTTACTGAAGTGTCTGGCTGAGAATAATTTTTCAAGTAAAACTGAATTTTCCACTAAGCAATAAATTCTATAGCATGGATGGCTAATGCAGAAAGTGTTGATTGTCAAAAGAATCAAACACCCTAAAACCTGAAATACTTTGGTTGTGGTACTTTGTTTTTCGTGGTACTTTGTTTTTCTGTACTTACAGTTTTCAGTCAAATTTGTTCCAATTGTATTAGCATGTATATTTGGAAATGCTAGAGCTGTAAATGTTTTTTACTTTACTTTTTTTACTTTATGGAATTTCAGCCTGACTTTTTGTGTGTAAGAAATGAGAGAAGGAGCTCACCATTGCTATGAATATATGGTACTCAGCTTTCTGAAAGATCATATCACAAACTGGTACACAATGAAACAAATCGAGGGACAGAGCAAAACCAGAAGGCTGTGGGTGAGGTAGGAGAAAGATGAGCCCTGTACTGTGGTCATGAACGTGGGATTCTTCTGGACTCATTTGGTCTAAAGATCTATGACCCCACATGCTTTCTAGAAGCTTCTCTGGACTCTGCTCATATGGACAAGTGTTAACATCCATTATATTTGACCATAAATGATTGTCTATGACACAGGGTAAAACTTTGATGCACAGCAGTGGTATGTTTCATTCAGTAATACTATTATGTTATATAAAATGATAAACATTATATTAAATGCAGTAGTGCCTTTTCCAGCCAATACTTTGCACCCAGCCTAGCCACTTCTCTACGTAGCTGTTTACAGATCTACAGTTAGAGCATGGAATGTAACTTCTTCATGATTAAACAATATTTGTAAAATAAATATTAATCTGGCAGAGTTTAGGTGTACCTACCAGATCAAAGAGGTTAATGTTCTCTCTCTGCTTGAGGCAGAACTGTGGAAAGAGCAGCAGAAGCACAATCAACCCCCAGTGTCTTTCCTGATGTTACTTAACAGTAACACAATTATTATTGTTAGTATAAAGCAGCATAATCTGCCTTCAAGTGAGGATGGATCACCCTGGTGTATGAACAACTCGACAAGATTTAGATCCTCCTAAAAGACTTCAGAGCTACAAAAGGCAAAGATTTGGACTATTTCTAATAATCTGCACTTTTCAGATGTGGAAATGAAGCAAATGAACCTAATGTCTGTATCAGCTCTAGGAAGTGAACCCAGAGACTGTGATTTCACTAAATCACTGTTTGGCAGGTGGTCTCCTGCAAGGCAGTCACTTTTGTAGGCCAATGCAGTATCTCCTGCCATTACCATTTTCTTTTTCTGCTTCATTTTTAATTGCTTTTGTTCACCTTTCTGAAACCTCAGTAGTGCCTCACTCCTATTCTGACCTTGTGCTCTTTATAGTGTGAAAGACTGAGAAGTTGTGGCTGAGTTACCTGAATGCAAATCTGCTGCTTTTTTACCCAAGAAGGAAGAATCCTGTCATGACTAAAACATATAAATGACCAGTGTTTCCTTCCTCACAAAGGATCTGCTCTGTTCTTTCTGGGGCAAATTAGACTATAATAATTTAACATCTGAAAGAAAATCTCTGTTTTCCATGAAGGTGAGTCCTGGAAACACTGAACTCATTTACAAAATAAGTCTTTAGCAGGATTATGCTGATGAGGACCAGTGACTATTAAAACCATTCTAATTTTGTTAGTTTGACTTTGTTCTACAACGCACGTCCCTTTATTAATTTGCTACATGCTATCTAAATCTTAGGTTGAAATCTTGTGCTGCAGATGTTGTTTTAGGATTATTACTCCAGACAGCACAGGGGGCATCATATCCTCTTTGGAAGCCTGACCACAACAAGGAGAATGAATAATCACCAATATGAATCTACAGAATGAGCACGTTTCATGTGCCAACCCCCAGAGAAGCACAAACAGCTCAGTCATCAACACGCCGTTCATCGAGGCATTTCCAAATAACAACTTCTCTAAGAACCAGGATATTATGGGTTGAATGGCATTTCTGCTCTACTTTTCTCTTTCACTTTCAATCCATTCAGGCACCCTGAAGCCACATGTAGAAGCTGCAGTGATGCTCGCTGGAGAAGGCTGAGCTGGTTACTTTCTGCTTCATGGGCTGCTGAGACTCCAGGCACCAGGTTCTTTATGGTACTGATTACCCTTGCATTTTAGCCCATTAAGCATTGCATATCTGCTGAGCTATCCAACTTTTATTCAGAAAGCTAAAAACCTGTGCCATCATCCAGCACTCTGCAGATGCCCCAGATACTACAGCAGCACAATCAGTCTACTGTTCAGAGAACTTTGTTCCTGTCTCTGTGAATTATGGAGTGTCACATCATGGTATGTGTCGCTAAAGTAGGAGATAACCCAACATGACATGACATAATGGGATACAGCCTGTGGGTGTGGGGAGAGAGGTGGGAAGGGAAATACAACTAGACCCACATCTGATGAAAAATCGGTGACCAACATTTTTGCTAAGCAGTTACTTGTATCTTATCAGATTATTCAAAGAAAGAATCAAATTTTTGTCACACAGTGACCTAAAAGCAAAGTAATTTGATTACATAGCTGTAGGAAATTAGACTAAAAAATCTTTATTTGTACTTCAAATAGCTCATAACTTCTGCTGATCCAAAAGTTGTCCCACTTTATCAGCATTAGCAGCCTCTGTTAAATTGAAAAAACTACAGCAGCCCTCCAGTTTCACCAGAGTTAACAGACCAGGGATGTCTTTCAAAACCCATAGGTTTCTGTCAAAAACTTCTGTATGATTTCCTGTCAACCTCATCGCTTCCCACTCCTCCCACCCTTGCAGCTCCTTGGCAGCAAAAGGCTCCAAAGAACCACGGGTCTGCTCTGAGTTCAAAGCTCCTCTTTCCTTCAGAGATAATTTGGGCAATTGTGGTTCTCACTCAATAGCAGATCAGAACCAAATGTCAAAGTGCTGAAATCTTTTGTGGAATGGCTTTACCTTTCTCCACACAACTCTAGTCAAGTGTTACAGGAAGAACCAAATTCATTGCAGAATTGCTGTTGCAATGCCACATAAAATCAATTCCTTGAGAGACATTTAGGGTTTAGTTACCCACCAAGCTCCTGCCCCTCTTTTTGTCTCTTCACCTACACCTAAGTACTCTCAGCAGCCATCAGCAAGAAGGAGTCTCTCAAGAGAGGCATACGTTAGCCTGCAGCCTTACTGTTCTCAAGGGAGAAGTACTTTTCCTGTCCTAGAATAATTGTTTTTAATTGCAAAACATCCTCTGCCTAAATAAAAATAAGATTACTCTTGGCAGACTCAGATAGGCCAATGATTATTTATTACTTGAAATGCCATTACACATAGGAACTCAGTCATGAATCAGAATCCCAAGGGCCATCTTGCTATATATAGATGAACCTAAATGAACCTGTTTCTTATTCTTCCATTTCTGACTAAGTTTTTCGATAAGTGGGTCATTGAATTAGAGAAATGGGCACAGACAACAAAGAGCACTAGAAAGCTGTTTCCTGCGAAGTGTTTGTCTTCTATTAATGTGGTACTTGTCCCATTGAGTGTTTTTGAGCAATACATATAGGGTTAGTTTCTGAGAGCAGAAAAAGAAAATTGAAGAAACATTTCAAATGGCTGAAAAGCTTTCAGAGAACAGAGAACAGTCAGGAATCTTTCACCTGCCAATTAGAAAATGTATTATATCCTGTAACCTTACAGGATGCAAAAGTTTATGTTCTTATCAGGTACAGCCCTTATTTCCAACTCTGATTTTAGTATTTTCTGATAAACTTTGTGAACAAAATTCAGGATTCTCTTCCATGATTTATCAGATCCCTGGTACCCAACCTTTTCTTGCAGCTGTTTACTTGTTTCTGAAAAGTAACTCAGAAAAGAAGAGCTATGTGGTGGTTTGTCACTGTACATTTAATGCAGACCTTTTTTCCTCTGCTCCAAACCTGCCAGTTCCATCAGGTGCACACTAGAAAGATTTGTTCTATTTTCCTGTCTAACTGTATCTCTGCTGTACCTCTACAGCAACAGAAAAAGTTCTTCCTAAACACTTCCAGAAAAAGAGTTTGGTCACTGTATACTTTCCCTGCAATCTAAATGTTTATAAAGTCAGTCCAATAGGCCTCCAAAGTCTGTCTTAAGGGCACTGTCTGATGACTCACACTCGTGTTACAGATGAGAACTAAGATGGAACAGAATCAGCAACTCACTACATCTTTGCTGAGTTGTCAGAAAACTCAGATATCATAGCTCTGGATATGAAAAATCAGAACCAAAAAAGCAAAATAAATCTCCCTGCTCCCTGCAGACAAACAGTTCCACTCAACTTTGAGACATTATTAATGGATGTCTTCCTAGCCAGATGTTAAAAATGCATTTTAAAGACTAAGGGGTAAACCCAGTAGTATTTTATGCTGCCTGCACTAACCTTACCCCCTTTAACTTTACTGTTGTGTGAATGTTTATAGTAGACATCAGCTCCATTTTTCTATATTTTCCCATCTATTTGCCAGTTGCTATGTGAACCTTTGTTGTGTTTTGAAAAGGTGATTTATCTGGATCAACCAGATGTTCCTTCTGGGTTGATTTTTCAACCTGGGCAAACAGAAGATTAATTTTGTCCTGTGGCTCTGAATACATTTCCATCCTTCCTTAGACACAGTCCCTCCATTGGTAGGGAAGGATTCTCTACTCCCAACAAACATTTGAAACTGGACACAGAAAGGGGAGAGGAAAGAATGAATTTTCTTAGATGCCTCACCTGCATCTATTCCTCACAGTTCCCCTGATTTGGAGTCAAGAAAGGAGTTTCTTCTTGCTTCAGATTCTTCGGGAGTTTGAAATGTTGAGGGAAGTAAATTTATTTGCCTTTTTACGTAGCATGGTTCACCAGCTGCTGTACTCTGGGTAAAATTCAGCAAATCAGATAATCTTTAGTAGTTTCTTGAATTTAAAAGTTGTGAAACTCTTTCAGATTACTGTTAATTGGCATCTTATGACATCCCTAAAATAAAGGACCAAAAATTTAGTCCCAGAAAATGTCTTAAATTCTATTTTTGCTTTAATAAATATTCTTCTGTATCTGTGCTTTCTTTATAAAGCAGTGGAGAGCAGCAAAGGCTACAATCCACATAAGCTTACATACATACTGTATTTGTTGCTTTTCACATTATCATTACAACATAATCTAGGCAAATCATTCCCCAACTCTTTACTTTTGGTGACATGCTTATTCTGAATGGACTTTTCTTGGATCGCTTGGAGGAAATTTTTATTAAACAGGATGTGCCTCTTCCTCAGGGTGACAGGTTATATACAGAAATTTTTCGTCAAAACGAAAACTGCTTCATTTGCTGCCAACCATATGTAAAGCAAGAAGAAAAGTCTGGCCTTAGTGACTCCTAGGAGACTGAAAATGGAGACTAAATGCAAAACACATACATTATAAAAGCTCTTTTTAAAACATAGTTTTACAAGACTCTCAAAACATGGGGAATTGAAAAATATATTCAAACAAATAGGTAGTCAGGGATGCAAGCATATACAGTTTTGAAGATATTTTGGAGATAAGTTGGTGGATTTTAAGTCTAGAAGAGACAGTTGTGATCACTTGTCTAATATCCTGCAGACTGGACAGATAGGTAGGACGAATCCATTTCTACTTTAAGTCCAAATGTATTCAGAGTGACAACAATTGGTCTCATAAACTTGATCTGAAGAGTTGGCTGGATTGGGGAAAAAATGTGTGAAAATTCCCGTGTCCAAAGTACCCGAAGTAACTTTTTCTTTTTTTTCCAAAAATACCAACTTAATCTCAAATGTTAATGATAGTGCTGGATCTCTAAAGCATTCATTTGATATATTTACGTCCTGTCATTGCCAATGATGGGACCATTAGTGGACTGAAGCTTTCATTTCTCAGTATAGCCTCTTTGTTGTGATAGATCAGTATTAATTTTATTATATAGTACCAGTGACAGAAAAGACTTCTAATTAACTATCTTGGAATTCTTTATCTGGGGTTTAAAGGCTTGCTATGAACTGATCCTAGAGAGTGTGAAAGAAACACATGGCAAAAAATAAAAAGCAAATCATGTTAGTGAGTTTGAGAGTGTTTTGTGACCTTCCCTCTTTTTATATTTTGACCAGATATTTTTTGTTTGGTGTGATGTGAAGTGTGACAAACTTGCAAAAAAAGTAAATCTTGCCTTGAGATAGGAATAATACCAAAGAGGCTTTTAAACTAAACCATTGATTATACAGCAAGACTTTTTGTATACTTGATATTCTCTGGAATATTCTTGTGTATTCTCCTATTACTTTTTAATAAAGATTGGGAATACACATAAACTCTTGCAGATTCCGATGTGAAATCAACAAAGACCCTTATTTTAAGACTTTCCCTTTGGGAAAGGAAGTAAATTGGGCAATCCCTATACAAAACTGAAAGACGTAATACTGACTGCTACAGAAGTTGGTTTGATGGAATTTGTTTTTTCAGACTTTATAGTATTTTTGTCCTTATGCCATAGTACTGAGGTCGTGCAGTATTATTTAAGTGGTTCTGCTTGAGTCTTTCATCCTACTGATGATGCCAAAGAACTACTGCAATAATCCTGACTCTTACAGTGTCACTACACCTCTGAGAAGTGTCAATAAGACTTTGGTTACAGAGGTAGGAGGTAAGGATCTCTGTCTCCTGAGTAGTCATCTATGGCTTACCCTGTGTGATCCTTCTGTGTGTGAGGTCCTGGTCCCATTTGCCTGGTCCCTGCCTGTCCCAAGCAGCCAAGAGGGCTGCTTTATCCTACAAGGAAAGCTGCTCCAAGATTACATCAGTGGTGGACCCCTTTCCATGTCCCTCATGATCCCTGTGCTGTCTGGTTTTTGACCCTTCCAAGCCCCACAGATTCCAACACACATCAGACATGCAACAACTTTGCTTGCTCAGGCACTTTGCAAGGATAAAAGTGAAAACTGTTTGAGTAAGGTCCTGTCATGGATGGTAGGATGCTACCTCCCCACCACTTGAAACAGAATATGTACAGAATCAGCGACACAGAAGGGCTACTGGTGCTGCTCAGGCAATGCAGCCCTGAGCAGAAAGCACTATCACTATGCCAGCCCTGTACCACCGGTGTTTTGGGTAACACATGTATTGTAACTCACGGGACACTTGGTCTAACACTTGCCTTACTGTTTCTATTTTGCTTCACAGTTCTGGCAAGTGAAACTGCTTGTGCTCCCTATACAAGAAGTTCCACAAATATGTTACAAGTTACCCTGCAAAACAAATATGCTTCCTTTTTTGCCCAAATTTGATACTTATGTTATCATTCAGGTAAAAAACCTGTCCTTCTTTCTCATAGAATCCATACAAGTCAGCAGGAGAAAGGGAGCACAGCAAGGGAGGTAGATCCTAAACCTGACTCTCAGCTTAGGACGAAGTATTGATGTATACAATGACTTTGTATATTGACTAGCAAGTGGACAAATATCACTTTGCAGACTAGGCCAGCAACAAAGAGTAAAAACTTTTCAGAGACAAGGCACTAACCTGTTTCAGTAACTTCACTGGGGGCAGGCACTTGCCTGCATCTCAAAAAATAGTGGGGGTGGATTTGAACCTGAGACAGCAAGTGGTTTAAGTTACCTCTGTTTATTTCACACTTACAGCGCTATCTTCCTATGATCTGAACTGAAGATAAATTGTTCTTCTGTGGGCATGTTACTTATCTTAACAGTACTGCTCAAAACAATTAAAGGTCATGCTAAGAGACAATAAAGTGTATCAATTCAAATGACATTAGCACTTCAGAAAGTCAAAGATATGACATCTGTGGGGTTATTGCAGGGAGAATACAACATTTGAGGTTATCAACTGAACACCCAGCCTTTGACAAAATCATGTTCAAAATTCCTGTTACCTCATGCACTGGAGCAGCAATCACAATTTAGGACAAATAAAATAAAAGGTCAAAGTGCTAAAAGTTATAGTGACAATAACTCATGCTCAATGGGAAACTAACTAGCTATTTAAAAAGCACCTTTTTCTTCTGTTCTCTATCAATATGCAAATGTTAGTTTTTCAGTGCTGGAGAGACGTAATTCTTAACAGACAGAAATTTTCCCAACATGAGAAATTGCCCAAATTATATTCCAAGTGCCTTATGAATAGGAACCATGATAATTTTGCAATTGGAATCTACAGGCAGTCAAAGCACATTAATTTATTTTTACTTCTTTAATGTAAGACTCAAGCCCAAAGTATTTTATATTACTTATTCTTGGGGGGGGGGGAGGGGAATCAGTGCCATTGTGTCTGTATGTGCTGAAAGTGCAAAAGCTACAGAAAGCCATTGACCTACTAAAAAGGAATAAGAATACCTGTTATAAAGTGCTTTGAACATTTTTTAAAGCCAACATCCAGCTCTATCCTCTGTGTGAGAGCCTAATACAATGAGTTTCTACAGTGCAGCAGTGGGAATGTAATCCCCAAAAGTGGGCTGCATAGCCTTTTGGAAAGCCTTTTTCCTGGGATGCCATGGTAGTATATCTTCATAGCACAGCTTTGCCAGGTGTCAGAGAAGGCCCAGATGAATAAATGAGGCCACAGTAGCATAGCTAATGTACAAAATCCAGCTGACTTGCCTGAATCCCAAGGAATGAGGCTAGGATAGGGGCAGCATTTGTTATTTTGTCCTGTGAGAAGACATGGGAGAAATTCCAGGCTAGATTCCTGAGGAATATCCTACTTATTGAAACGTGTTCCTGCTTCAGGCTTTTCTGTTGCAGACGGGGTGACAGCGTGGACCCAGAGCTGCATCACCCACCACCCTTGTGCTGTGACTTGGCTCTTTGTCCAGCCCCTCTGTGGCAAACCCCACCAGGAGAGACAAGCCAAGACCCAGCAGATATCACCCTGCCCAAGGAGCTCAGTGTGGAAGGAGGCAGTGATGTCAGAGGGACACAGATGAAGAAATATTTCTCAGAGGCACCCCTGCAATGCTGGAGCAGCATTTGGCAAGCAGAAAGGCACCCATTGCAGACATTAGAAGGGGAAGGTCAGATGACATGGTGCACAGCAGAGCAATTGTGCTTTTGAGGTCCAACACACACTGTGGTAGTGGCAACTGTTCACATCTCTTCTTGGGACTCAAACAACTTGACCTGGTTTCATATCTGGATGTGAAACCTCAGTCTTTGCCTTCAGTGCTAAGAAAATCCATTCATGTAGGTGGCTACACCATGCTAAGCAAGTGCTTAGCTATATTGCAGCACTATCTGCATGGAAACAAAGTATTGTAGTTTTCTACCCTCAAGTGCACTAGGCCCTGCCAACCACAGACCCACAGCTGACAACCCGGTGATGAAAAAAAGGTTTCTGTTATCATCAGTGGCAAAGCTTGAGCTTTTTGGTATTTGTGAAGACAGGGCAACCAAACACTGTTTTGAGTAGACAAAACCGATGCACTAGCACATTCAGGTTCTTACTTTATTTTCAAGTCATTGGGAAGAAAATTATTATGAAATAGCTGCAATTTCGAGGCCACAATTTTCCAGAACACTTTCACCTAATTCATACCTATACTAGAGTTACTTTGGCTGCTGCTAGTGGAAATTGCATCAACAGTGTCAGGAGCAAATTTTCAACCTGTTTCTCACCTCCAGCAATCAATTTCTGTGTCCTTTAGCAAGCTGTGGTCTATTAAAAATGTGACAGGAGTTTTTTTCCAGCTGAAAACTCAGTGTACCCTCTTCTGCCACGGACGTACCTCTGCAGCACAGCATCCTGCTGTCTGGACTGCACCTTTAGCAGGGAGAAAAAGCAATGATGCTGGCAGCAACAGCAAAGCATGTGGGAATGCTGGAACAGGGACAATTGTACTAAAGATAAACAAATTCATACAAAACTAATGTTTCCATAAAATGTACTGTAACAAGAATCTTCAAGCCAAATAGGACAAAGACTTTCTGGCCTAGAAATATGTTGTACCTTATAATCACAGTACTTGAATATTTCCTACAGTTTTCTATGAGAAATACTGGTGCTTACACATGGGGGAAAACAGCAATGGGGAAAATACTCTGCTTGTGAATAGATGGAATATTTGAACTACAATAGAGTGGTAACGTTATTTCAGAGACTGGGTAAATAACCCAAGGCATGTCCAGAATAACACCTCTCCAGTCATCCAGACTCTTCTTAAATTGAATAAGCACCACACTGACAAAAGCTCTCTACGTCCCTTTGAAAATCACCCTCGAGTCAATGGGCTCCAATGAGTTGCAGACCAAACTACTGCTGTAGCAATGCCCTGTGCAACACACTCCACAGGATAAAATTTTACAGATATTTTCTGTCTGCAAGTACTTTTGATTAAAATTTATTTAGGATCTTTTGGCCACTTCGACAAGGCATTTGATTTATAAATTATATAGCGCTCTCCCTGACACACAAGCTGATGTTTGATCATTGGCCCGTGCCTAAACAACGATGTTAACCTAAAGCCCCTGTGTTCTTTTCTCTTCATGCATGATTCTTACTCACAGAGCTTCATGCAGAGGAGTTGAAAAGAGGATTTCCAGTGAAAAAAAAAATCTTTCCAGAGGCAAACAAATACAGAGTCTTTAATGTTATAATTGTCATTATAAAAGAATAAAACAAATGAACCTAGGAATATTTTATACATTTACAGTCCTACTGCTTCCAGTGAGGCCAAACAAATAGTCTTAAGAGAGATGGTCCATGCATTCAGTGTTCCAGTTAACCTCCTATGAATGATTAGCTCACCATTGCATATAATGGAGATACCCAACTGCTCTTAATTTGCATTAGTTAGTTGTATCCTAAACCCAGGCTAAATGCACATTGAATATCAGATTAAACTCTTAAAAGGCAATGTGATCTAACAGATAAGGTACACGAGCAGGATCCAGAAGAACTGGATTCTGCTCCTGGCTTACTCCAAAGTATCTAGCTCTCCCATCTGTGCCTCAGACACTCAATTAGTAAGGCAAGAGAGCAACTTTCTCTGAACAGTGCTCTTCAATGCATAACAAATGTCAGTGTGGCAACTTGCAAAACCTTTAAGATGTACCTGCTTTTGCACATCAGAGAATGGCAATGGCATGTCTTTGTTTCAGGAGTGATTAACATTAAATGCAAGTGCCTCTTTATTGGCCCCCCCCCCAAGCGTGAATGACTAAGCCAGTGAGGTACCAAGCAATGTGTATTGCAGTATAATTAGCCTCTTGTGCTCTCTATCAGCAATGCAACTGCTTCCTTGTACGTCAGTGACCTGCATCCTTGTTTCAGGAAAACCCTATCTTTCTGCAGTGGCTGTAAAGATCTCCTGCAGAAGCTATGAGTGTTTTAGCGTTCAAGGCCTGAGGAGCTCAGAGAGGAAGAAAAATTATTAGATACATTCACCTAGATGAAAATACAGGTACTGAGCTAAGTGCGCAAACATTCCCTAACTACTTTTACCCAAATCTCAAAAGCTAATGGTTGGAAACAGCTTGTTGCATTACGGTCCTGCTGCCAAAAACACCACTATGAACAAGGATTTCTGGAGATCACTTTGTCACAACCTAAGGATCATGACACACTTCTTCATTTCCTTCAACTGTTTGTAATAGTTACAGAATGTCCCTCCATCACTGCATCACAGAATGTCTGCAGATTACTTTAGCTTTGCTCTGTACTGAGAAAAAGAGGAGCTTTGAGGAAAGGTAGGATTCAGTGCCTCATTTTAAGCATAGTGAAGGTTCACTTCCAAAGCTGTTGTTTCAACTATATCACTCCCCTTGGTCCAGCTCTCCATTTATTTCTCTTTATTTATCACCTGAACTCATTTTGTTTCATTTTTTTGTCCATGAATGGTAAATACATCTCATTCATTTTAGAGACAACTCCTGCCTTTAGTCAAACCATGGTACCAGGGAATTAGTATCAACTTCCTACAACTTTTAATAAATACTAATGATTTTTTCCTCTGTTCACTGTGTTCCACAGTGTGGAGCTCCTTTAAAGCGTCCTACAAGCAAGTTCACCCTTGAACTTCCCTTTTCTGCCTATAAAAAATATTACAACTCTTACTGTTGTAATTTCACCACCAGCATGAGCCTGCAATAGAGAACATTGCCACCTATAATGACCACTCCTTTTTGCCCCTTTTTGACTCCTGATCCCCTGACACGTGCCGGCTGAGACAGTTGTGTGACAGCACAGTGAAGAGCTGGGAAGTTGACATGGGTAAAAATAACTATATTTTGCTCAGTTAGCTGTTTTCTGCATCGCTGCTTGTGCCAGGCTAGAGTGGCTGGCGAATGGAAGGGGCAGAGGGGATGCAGAAGCCAGAATAATCAGCCAGAGAAAAAGACAGAGCAGAACAGCCTCTTTTGGCAGCACTACTGGTTTCTGCTGGCTTAAACTGCTTGTAAAGTCATGGTACTGGAGCCATTGTCCACATGTTTCTCGCAGAACTATTTCCTAACATTTTTTTCAGAGCTACTAGCAGTTATTCTTTTGAGATAAAATGTTATCCGTCTGAGAAAGACAGGCAAATCTTGCTGCCTTGGAAAGTCATTTCCTACAGCCAAAGAATCCACTGGTCTGAATGTTCCTGAAAGGGCTTTAGCAAGGCAACTTCTTTTCTCGCTTCCCCTCAGCTGTCAGCTCTCAGCCGCCTGCGGCTTTGAAGACCCAGAAGGTGAAACAGTATCTAGAAGCACTTCCACACAGCAGTGACAGGGGTGAAGGGACCTCTTCAGGCTGAAATAGCAGCAGAGGAAACACACGGATCTGACTGAAATCCTGTGGAACTCAAGGCATCTTCACTATCTTCAATACTCTTTGCTCCCTTCCTTCCTGATGATGGGAACAGACTCTACCCAGGTTCTGCAGTCCTCTGGGAGGATTCCTGGTGCTGGAAGTGACCTGTAATATCAGCACAGACAGGCTTATCAGTAGGACTTCCTCATTTCCTGAGAATGATGCTTTGGAGAGCCTCCCTCTCTTTGGCTTGTCTCCTCTCTTCTCTCACTTACCTATTGCCTTGTTTGTGCAATCTCACCTCATTGACAAATAACTGCAGAAGTGGCAACCATGTGTGAGGCCAAGAGAAGATGGTTGTGAAGCTCTTAGAGGTGTACAGGAATCTCTCTTCTCTCTATCTTTAGGAGAGAGGTGAACACAGGCCAGTTTCTCTGGGCTTGTGAAGAGCCCATGGCGTTGTTTCACCCCAGGTTTAGCACACTGTACCAAGGTGAGGTTGGATTCAGACTAGCGCATATTGCTGTGCCTATACTAGCACTTTGGTTTGGGGTGTTAGCATGGTCTTGAAGTGGTTTCCTTGAGAGTCTGCACTTACCACAAACACCAAATTGGCCGCAGAGCTGCTCTGGTGCACCGTGTCTAGATTCCTTCTGGGAAAGGCTAAATACATGCCTTTCCATGTGTTTCAAGCCCTAAATCAGGCAAAAGGGTGAAGGTCAAAATCTATTATTTGGGCAGCTTTGAAGTTTTCCAGGGATGTATGATACAGGATGCAAGACAAAATCCATTCCAAGTTAAATCCCATGAGCCACACAACATGAAGTTATAAGGGCCTCAGTGCCACCTGTTTCTATATAATAATCCACTTCTCTCATGCAAAATCACTTGCTAATGAAGATATAGCCACTGTTGTGTGATTATATCCTCACTAATTTTCATCATACAGGCATGAGTTTCTTACATTTCTTTCTGTTCTCCTTACCAAAAGCCTTGATTGCAGTAAAACAGCATAAAGAAACCTGCTGTAATACTGCCAATTTGATGTGTACTTTGAACTGAATTTTGAAATATATTTGAAAACTTACTATTAAGATGTTTAATGTTCTCATTTCTATCTTCCACTGATTGCTGACACTCAGTAGAAATAAACCCTCCTCCCTTTTACATGTATTTTGATGATTTTAATAGCATTTTCTTGCTTTGTTCGCAACCACAGAAAACCACAGGGCAGAAAACTTCACAGGGCATATTTGAACATGGGCTATGCACACCAGGTTCTGTAACCGGGGTCACTAGGTTCCTAACAATAATTTCCCCTGGGGTTTTCCCCTTCTTTTTCACAAAAAAAAAAAAAAAAACAAAAAAAACAAACAACTAATTGCTTACTCTGCTAGCTTTTATATGAATATCTGATCTATATTAGAAAACTCTCACATTTCTGCTGTTCTCTGAATGGCAGACCACTTTCTCCTCCAAGAACTTATCACAAGAAACAGGCAGAGTCCCAGGAGCGCTAATAATATTTGTCTAATGACCCTGTCTCAGTTGCACCAGGGTGATAAACCAGCAAACAGAGCGAGCACTCTGGCAAAAAGCTTGTCTTTGAAGGTGTATGATATCATGTCAAAACCAGCTACAGAATATTTACTGATGGCTCCGAAATATTTCTTACCTCTGTCTAAACATGGCACATTTGAAGCAAGAAAAAAGGGACTACATCACAGACAGGAAACATTAAATTATTAATTGCTTCTTTTTGGCACAAGTTGTACAGCCCCGAGCTTCTTACAATGTATAAAACAGAGTACACCTGTCATGTCTTGAATGAACATGAAACTGGGACTTGCAAAATTAAATACATCTGCATTGTCTCAGTTTCAAATTGGAAGTTACATTTGTAGTAGGTAGTCACGTAGTAGGATAAGTAGTTTATGCATGTGTGGTTTTCAGTATGTGGATTTCAGTGTCTACCTTCTGCTTCAGAAGCTACAACAGTATTTTGGCATAAAGTCTTATAATGGGAGTAGGGGAATTGAAATTCTTTAATTTAAAACATGCCAGTTGTCCTAGTAGCTTGATTCATAGGTATATGCTTTATATGATACAGAAACTACTTTTGTCCTAAAGGTCACAGGAGTTAGGGCTTCAATTCTATCTCATATCTGCTGTAAAATGTTGGTCAATACAAAGTCAAATCTGTGTCCATTTTTACTTCCAACCCCTAAGAAGGTACACTTTGAGCAACCTAAGCTCAGGTACTAGAAATTTAACAGGTATAAAATGTGTCTTTGCCAAGACTCTTTTGCTAAACTGAGAGCCATGTGTGGAGATTGCTTCTAGTACTCTTTTTAGGTTAATCAGAACTTGTTCTAGTATCTTATTGCTACAGTGAGCTGCACCATGTAAGCAGAGCCATGCCATAGAGTTGATCTGTACATGCCTTAAGGTAATTTGTTAGGTATTTCCTGATTTCCCACAGCCTAGTCAAAGCTGTAGCTTTGTCTGGGCTGGCAGACATCGAAAGAAGCATCAGCATTGTAGCTGATAACATGTGAAAGCAGTGAAAGGAGATGCAGAGATAATAAAGAATCAGAACAGATTTGGTGATTATTGCTACAGAAAACCTGGGGGTGTTTCTAAGATAATGCTTGGAAAATGGACACAATCTGAAAACCCTTTACTGCCAAAAACCAGGGGCCTTATTTTCATGGAAATCAAGGTGCAGCATTCTTTTCCATCTTTTTCTATTTTCTAATGTAAGAAAAAGAGTTATGAAAAAAAAAAGAAGAGTCATTTAGGCAAGAAGGGACCTCCAGAGAGCTTCCAATCAGCCTATTGCTGAAAATAGGCCGTTAGACTAGGTTATCGTTATCTAGAGCCCTCCTAAGCCAAGTCATGAGCATATTCACCCCGTCTCTTGGCAAACTGTTCCAATGTTTAATTGTTCTCTTGGTGGAAGGATATTTTATTAACATGACAGAATTTCCCCGGAAACAACTCACCCCCATTGCCCTTGTCCTGTCACCATGCATCTGTGTGGTGAGAGTACCTCTGTCTTCTCTGTCTTTGAGGTTTTGGAAGACTGTGACTAGTTCACCTTGAGTTCTCTCTTTGTTAGACTGAGTAATCTCAATTTGCTTAACTTATCCTCATATGACTATTTCTCCAGTCCCCTAATTACCTTATGGTGGCCCTTTGATGGACCATTTCCAGTTTTTTAATCTGTCTGTTGAAATGGAGGGACCAAAACTGGATGCACTATTCCATGTGAGGCCTAGGAAATGCTGAGTAGAATGGAATGATCACATAGCTTGATGATAAAAAAAAAGTGGGTGTTGAAACTACTAGACTTCTTCAGCTCTGTTCTAACATCTCTTAGTTTTGTTTTTCATTTTTCCACCTAGTATCCTGGCTTCTCCCTACATCAATTCTATTATATTTTCCTTTTATCCCAAGGCTAATTCAGGCTGACAACACTCATTGTGAAATATGAATACTTCCCAGGGAAAAATGAGGTTCAGAGTGAAATAGCATAGCAAGTTTTCAGTATATTCTCTTGGCAAAATGGAAGGCAGCTTTATAGCTTTTAAAATAATACAGTGGAGAAACCATTGCTTCTCCTACCGACCAGTAGCGTCTTGCTAGAAGGAATTTGTGTCATCAACTAAAAAAAGAAAATTAATAAGTAAACTTCCCCAGCCTTCCCTCAAAAACCAGTGGGAAGAAATAAGCTCCTTCAGACCTTGGAAAAATAAGAAGAAAAAAATTAGAAATATTGTAAGCTGTTAATCTTTCTACAGCATGAATTAGCACTGTTTATGATGGAAAGGCAATCACCCTTTTTGTAGGGTTTCTTAATGCCAGCAAATGCAGAGGATTGGTTCATTTTTGTTGCTGAAAACTCTGGAATGGCTGCTTTGGCAGAGTTGTGACTCCCTGGCTCCACGACTGTCTTGCAATTTGGCAGCAATGTACATTTAATAGAGAGAACAGTCACCGGAAACCTGGGTACCTGTGGCAAGGCAGCAAGCCAGGGCAACTTGTGTGATCATCCAGTTTTGAAAGAGAACAAAAGCATCAGGAAATAGGAAGGTTGGGTTCTGTCTGTGGGTGATCTTTTCCTTAATCGTCATTATTATAGCTCATGAAGTAAAAGATCACTCATCCCTTAGTTTGCCAAATATGTCAATAACTCTGTTTTGGCAGATACGCTTATAGTTCATACATTGCTCAGCATTTGCTGCCCTTATCGTCTATTTTATCTCTCCAGTATGTTTTTATTCTTTGAACGATAATGAGGGCTCTCTCCCTGGAAAAGGGAAGTCCGTGAGTGATAGAACCATTGAGACAGTACCTGAGGTTGACTTGGCAGCAAGCACAGCTGGTGAGCTAATAAAGTCAAAATTTTTTACAGATTCTTTTCATTGTGGCCATGTGATGAATGTGATCCTATACCATCTCTTACAGATGAAATAGGAGGTTGGAGTATTTTTGAAATATGCTTCTGTCAGAACGTTCACACTCTATGTCTCTAAAACACCTTAACTGAACACTAATTTCAAAGCCTGTAACATGTGTCAAAGTGCATCTTGATTCTTCTGCAAGAATTATTTATTAGGGGGGAAAAAAGGTGCTGATCCTTTAGATCATAGCAGAGTTGGAACACTATGGTATGGAGTATTTTATTACTTAGATTTCATTAGGAAGAGTATTTGGTCTTTGAAACTTTCGTTCTGTTCAGAATAATGGCAGTGTTGGTTCTGTTTCTGTGACACTGATTAGACAGGGGGCTTGAGTTTTAAAAAGACTGAAAAGTTTTTCAGATTCTCCTAGAAGTAGATCAAATAAGAATGGCTTGAAAGAGCAGGCTGCAACATCACAGGGTTTTGCATCAGCGTGTTTCCATGGTCACAATCAGGTAGTGAGGAATGCTTCTGTAAGCACATCTCAGTGTTCTTTGCCGACATTCCCCTTCTGGTGTCATATGGCTTTCTTAAACACTATTTGTGTTTCATTGTGAATCGCTTTCCATCACACAAGTCAGATTACAGACAGGGAAACAACCATGAATGCATCTTGCCCAAGAGTTAACAGGACTCATATTTGCAGAACATTTTGTGACCTTGGAAAAGGCAGTGACTGTCTTCTGCAAGGGTCTGGACTGCCTAAAGACACTCAGTTGTCTTGCTGGAATACCCTTGTCTGGGTACTGTCTGACAACTTCAAGCGACTTGACAGTAACAGTGAGATCTAGTGCAGCTGTATGTGCTGTCATATCACTTATGAGACCCAGGTCTTGGAGATTCCTGTGCTGGAAATGTGTATCTCTCCATACAAGAGGGAGTCTGAATCTGTAGAGTAGAAGTAGTAGAGTAGAAGCATCCACTTGCAATTTGTGTGTACACATGATTTGTGCCCCTCTACCACCTGCAGGGATGGTTTCTATAATGCACTGAGTGATGCTTTAGTGTTCAAAGGTAATTAGCATTCTTGTGGTGGTCTGTTAAATACAAATGACACAGACCACCCCATTCCCAGCTTCATCTGCTTCCTTGAGGAGAGTGAACGGAGGTCTGAAGATGTTTTGTGCTCAGAAGGAAACTGTCCCAGGTTTCCTATTCTGAAGAGAGTGATTCACCATATAATCCTACCAGAGTTGAGGGCTATTCAGGTTCTGAGTCTAGACACTTTGTTCCACCTGAGTCCTAGTTAAGATGTCTAAATCCTCACCTGATTTAGCCCCCGCACCCTCACACCCTTTATAACACAAGGAATATAAATAAAAAAGGACAAGTCTAACCATTCAGTGTTACACAAATATCTGTATTCATTTTAGTCTCTTAATAGCTGTTGGCAAATCTTATGCAAAACTGTCCCAGCTGAGGCCTGAGCTCTGGACCAAATGACAATTGCTGAGATAAAACTACCTTTTGGGAAGAACCAGCCACAGAACTTTTCCCTCCCCTGGGAATATGGTACTGTTCCTCAGTGAAGAACAGGACACCAATGCCTGTCCGGATAGTAAGGTCACAGGTCCCTCCTTTTACTGTCCTCTACAGCTGAGGGAAGGTAGCACCAAAGGTTTGGAAAAGTTTTAGTCCCTCAGTGACCCAGCACATTAGAGTCTGGAACTAACCTAGGTGAAGATTTCTGTGTGAATGCTGAAAATAAGTTTGTTTGTTTGTTTTTAAGGTCAATTGTAAATATGGCATATGCATAATACTTTTTCTCTTTTTTCTTTCTTTTCTTTTTCTCAAGAAACAGGAGGAGGTTTCATGACTGCAGTTGCTTACTGGAGAGCAACTGTGAAATCCGCTCTGTTCAGGCATGTGGTGCAATGAGCTTCTGCGGAGAGACCAGAGCTAGCACAGATCCAGCCCAACACATCAGCACAGCCTGGTGCAAGACCTTTGAAAAGGGCACCGGACTTTTCACAAACACCTGTACTGCTGCAGATCAGAAACTAGATCAGGCGAGTCTCTGCTCTGCCCCATTTATATGATGAAAACCATCCTCCAGTCATTTCAAGTGAGTGAGGCATGACCAGTTCAGAGGTTTTCAGCAATGCAAGAAAAATAATTTTTCTGCCCAATGGCTCTGGATCAGGTCCCACTGAGGAAACAGGCTGCCGAGAAAGTGGAGCTGGAAGGAAAATCATCATTGCTGATTCTTTTGGGAGCACAGGAGCCTCTGCTCCTATTGGGAATTACCGTGTTCCTAGTCATAGCTGCTCTCTCGTATTGCAATGCCACAGCAGCATTTGTGGCTTTCCAATGTTTTGGCATCCACAGAACATGGACTAGTGACAAGCACTATGGCTGATTTGCTGTATGACAAGTATGACAGGCAAGTATGACACTGGTTAAGTTCTTCATCATGATGCTCAGAATAATTTAAGACTGCCCTGGAGGGATCTTTCAGATCATTTTTATTCTCTGTATATGTAAGAGATTAGCAAAATTTCACAGGCAAAATTTTTATTCTTGAAAAATGCATTTTCAATTTGAAAGAAACAACCTGTAAATATTCTGTAAACCTGTGTGATATTCTTCAAACTACTTTAAGCAGAGTAAACCACATCCAACAATTCTGCCACTTGAGTTTGGGTGTTTTCAGAATGAAACATTGGAGAATTTTTTTCAAACAGTGACTAATTTTGAAATGTCTTTAAATGTGATGAAATTTAAAATGAAGATGACTGACAATCCTGTAAACAGAACTTTTTGTTTGATGGGATTTGCAGGGATTTTAACTCTTTGGCTGTGGACCAGAGAACCCACTTACTGTACACATCTAACAGGTAGAGTTTCCATTCTCCTCAGATCAGAAGTTTCTAAAAATTCATTGTGCTCAGAATTGTTACGACAGCTCAATTCATTTGTAACACCTACCTGGGCTCCAGTGTGTCTGTGGAAAGCAGCAGAAAACAGCTTTTCAAGAAATGTTGGCCATGAGGGTTGAATGCAGGTGTGATCTGGACATTGAGAAGCCTGGAGGAGACAGCAGTATAGAGAGCAGGAATGTACTGGAGGTAGCAGGAAGGGCTATGAGATGGGCCTATTACTTTCTCATGTCCCCTAACCTGTGAAAATTAATGCTTTTCATATTTTCATGCAAGCTCTCTTTAAGTTTCCTTTAAGGTGTTTCAGTGAAGTGGCTAAGCCTTTAAGAGTGCCCAAGACAAAGCAACTCCTCCTGTTTTTAGTGTCCTCAATGGGCTGACAAGGTTGAAAATTAAGGTTTTGCCTACAAATGAAACATAGCTCTTGGGAGCATTGAAGCAATTGAGGTGTGTTAAACTTCAGATTCAGATTCAAGAATTTACATGAAAAGTCTAAAGTGCTTCCATTAGATGCCACAGGCTTATAGGATAGTCCATAGGCTATTAGATTCCGTTATTGTTCTTTAAAATACCTTGATATACCAAGAATGCTTAAAAATAAAGCAAGAGTACTATTACTTGTTTCTCAAGATTTTTCCACAAAATATTTTTTATTTTCCATTTTTTGTTGTTGAAGTAAACACATTAGGAGTGTAACACAAACTGATTTTTTCAGGGGAGAAGAGGTCCAGCGAAAAAGTAGGGATTTTTTTCTAAAGCAATAAAACACACCAAACCCAAAGACTATTGTGGACACTCCAGGTGGACAAATTTCTTTCTGCTGTCATGCATGCAAACCCTATGAGCTATTGATAATGATTGTTAACTTTTTTATAGCACACTTTAAATCACTAACATACTATAATTCTCTAATAAATTAAGAAAATAGCATATGTTCCATGACACCTGCTAAACAGATGGCAAGGAGTGTAAATTCATTTATTTGACTTTCTTTTTTTCATTGCTTTAGGCATCTTCAATTTAAATAATCAGATTCAAAGCACTAACTTCAATCTAAAACAGGCATGCTTTGGAGAGAGGAAGGATCCTTTTTCAAAGGAAAAAAAGATTCTGGTAAACAGTAAGCAATTAGCCACAACATGCTACCAGGGATTGTTTAATTGAGGCTGCCATACTAAATTAACCAGATACATGCCCTTGGAAGGACTAGTAAAGCAGAATTACTTACAGATGTTTTAAATTATTCTGTATGAAACCATGTGCTGCTTCTTTGATTTTTTTTTATTTGTTTTTCCACTCTAAGTAAAATTAAAATGCAAAACAAAGTAGCCCGGTCTTTCTTTCTCCCTAAATGGTAAGACTTGAATGATTACATATTAGCTGCCAAAATCTCTCTGGGCTTCTCAGCGAAACTCTCTGTGGATGGATTCACAAGATATGAGTAACTTACAGTTCTCGTCTGACCTTAATGCCCATCCTATCAAGTTAATCTGGCCTAGTTTCAAGCTTTAAAGAGCAGATATGACTGCTTAGCTTTACGTGTCCCATAGATCATTTGTTGTGGGAAGCATCTGGAGAACTGTAAACAATAGGGAAAAAGTCCTTGCTGCCACATCTGGATTAAGTGCTTCAAGTACAGCACTGAGCCAAAGATGTTTTGGTTCCTAGTTAGAATTGCTCTTTGAACGGTCTTGCAGTCTTGTCTCAAGTTTCCTCACTTTGTTTTTTTGTCTTTTGTTTTTAGATCCGTAGATACCATTTTCAGGAAGTTATCATCTTATGAGTTCTCAGATGTCATGTGAACTAAATTTGTGGGCCAACAACAAATTCTCTGTCCCTGAGGACATTTTTTAATTAGATAGCATATGTCTGCACTATGGGTAGACTAAATGTACAAAAACAGAGTAAACAAAGAAAAAGATCTTACTTCAGTAAGTCATCAATGAGATGAGCTCAAATCTTACTATCATTTCTTTGGAAACAAAAAAAAAACCAAAAAAACCGCAACCCAATCTTTAAACTTTTTAACAAAACGGCTCCTGTAGCCTTACTTGAAGTACTCTAGCTTATATCTCAAACTCTGGTTGGCCCAGTAGATAGATATTCTAGGTCATCCTCTGGGGGACCAAACTATTTGTGGCACCACCGTACTTTGTACAATTTAAGGCTAAGCATCTGAAATCCAGATATTCCAAGACTGAAATTTTCATTTTAGTACACATCATTCCCAGCATAGTCCTGAACACTGGACTGTCCTGGACATTTGGACACTTGGACACTGAGAGCTCTGTGTGCAGCACATATGTGGCCAGCAAGTACATGACAGAAGGCAGCTGGGACGTGACTCTGTAACTCTGCATGAGCGTGACTTGAGCACTCTGTGGGTGGACCCTTGATTTTAGTCCATTCTCAGCTTGGATCTCTACATTGTCCAATGGCTAGTAAATATAGAACAATCAGGCTAAGGAAAGTCTAAACCTTTGTATGAAAATAAATTAAATCTTGCACTATGCTCAAAGCAAGAAGAGATTATATAAACCTGGTACCATAAACAAGATACAGAATGCGTAACTACAGGCACTTAACAGGAATGCCAAATTAGGACTTTATTTGCTATTGGCTTCTCTTCTAGTCACTGGTGAAAGACTAGTACTTCCAGCATAGAGAAGGAATTCACCCACGGGAGAGATCTGTGCAAACACAGGACAGGCATGACACAGGTCTGGGACGGGGCACAAGTTTGAACCTATAGAGTCTATATTGAGAGTGCTGTATAGACTCACTCAATACGACTCAAAGTATCAGACTGCCACAAGCTGTTAAATTTATTATTTAAAAACATTAAGGAAGGCAGGTAGTTACAAAATATAGTATGTAAGGAAAAAAAATGCTTTAGTTATCTATTTAATATTTTGCTTCCTATGGCTCAAGAAATACATAGCCCCAATCTCTAGAATGAAAGGGTGTATGAGTATACATTTTTAATTTAGCTTTGCCCCAAAATCATGTCTCTCACACAAATAAAGGATGAGGGTGAGGGTCAGTTATTTTTAATGTTAAGAATAATGATTGGTATATACACTGTCCTACAAACAGCATGTAATATGAAGAGATCAGATGACTTTCTGTAGAATTATAAAGATAGTGTTTAGCAATATTTAGTAATTTCTAATAAATAATTTAGCATTATCTCAACACTCTATGTATTGTCAGCCTAGGTTTTCAGACAACTTACCACACAATTTCCTAGCTTCTGTGGGTTTAAGTTTATCCCTCATGTTATTTTAATGTAGCTTTGTGGACTTTAATTTCCTTTGAGGATTTTATAGAAGTAAAAGTATTACCCAAGTGCATTAAAAATATTAGTATTTTCAGGCTGTGGTTTATTTCCTATAGTCTGGAAGCAACTCCCACAAAACAGGAAGCCATTAAGTGGTATGAACTGTGGAAATATTGCATGGGGTACTTATAAGACATTTACTGATGGAGATAAGGGGTTTATTAGGGAAATACTGGCAGCAGCAGTATTCTTTTCATTAGCATCACAAGACCTTATTTAAAAAAAAAAAAAAAAACCAAAAAAAACCAGAGAGAGAGATAAATCTGTACTTTAAGGCCAGTTATGAATATTTTCAGTTTGCAGTTACAGGGAAGCCCACAAAAAAAACCCCAGTGCCTCATATAAGTTATAAATGTGGGAAAACTTAATTGCTTTTCCAAATCTGAAGATTCACAGGTAAGGAATGGCCTGCCACTGGCTCCCCTGACCTTCACTTTTAGGAAGAAAACATACAAATTGATGTCAGTGAACAAAGCACTGGGGATGAAACACAAGCAGCCATTGATGAGATGTTGGAGATTTATGACTTGAAGGTGGATGAAGGTGGATGGAATTTAACCCAAAGGTGAGCCAGTCACTGCAGTGCAACAGTGTTAAAGACTTCTACTAATCTGCACTGCTCCAAACATTGGCATCTGCATTCACTGCACTAATTTAACCTTCAGAGTGGCCGGAAGGTTCAGTCCCTTATTTAGCACTTTCCACTGAGCTGTAACAGAAGCTTTCAGATTGCTATTTGCAACCATTATCATATCCTCAAAGATGACAGTTGGAGCAATAACTGTGGTCTACAAGCTTGAATTTGTGATCTGTTGCCTCACAAGGGAATCCTGCGTAAAGCCAGAAAGAAATAGAAATGCAAAGCCAGTCCCAGTTTCAGAGAGAGAAAACAGCAAGTTTACAGCAAAAAAAAATTAAAAAAAAATATGTCTGAAGTAAAAAAAAATCCAGAGTGAAAAGGGAAACCTAAAGTCAAGCCAAAGAAAAGACCATGTAGACCAATGAACAGAAACAGAAGACATTTATAGACAGCCAGATGATCATGAGGCAGTGCAATCCTCCTGGCAGCTTCTGAGGTTGAGATAGCTTGCCCTTTCCTTTGTTAAATTTCCATTGAGGCACTGTCAGGGTCCAGAATATTGTTAAGCATTTCTAAAGTGAAGAGGGCAAACAGTCTAGAAAACACACAAAGAATTAACGGTCTCATAACTCCTGGAAATTTAATGCTTGTGACCTGAGCTTGTGCTCCTAGTTCGAAGGATGTTTGCACTACTTGTTTGCACCAGATCTTTTAATGTCATATGTCAGGTGTCCTCTGGTAGTTTGGAAGGGCCAGAAGAAAAATTCCAGTCTTGTTCGTACTTGGTGCCCATCTTGGAAAGGTGAAGGAGAAGACAGCCTTCCTCTAGATTGCCATAGCTGGAGATAGGATTTAGGCAAGGAGTGCTGTGGCACATGGTGGCATTCAGTTCCTCCACCAGTTGTGAGACTATCACATTCAGAATTTAAACTGCAAACCTATCTGGGGTCAGAATATAATTTTTTCCAGGTCAGGCAGAAACCTCGCTCTTCTTTGTAGCATGTATGCCTCATAAATAAGCTAATAGCAAATTAAAAAAGAAAAAAAATCACAGCTCTCTTCTGTTGGGAAACTCCATCTGGCTGGAAGGAAAGTGCTGCACAGAGTTACAATATCGTAGCAAAGGCCAAAGTTTTTTCAAAAATTCAAGACTTTTGATTCTTCTTATCGCTAGCAACTAGACAGAGTGGACTGAGAGGAAGCAACTTTCCTGACCATATATACGTTTCTAAATGCCTGAAGCTGAAGCACTAACATTTGAGGCATGAAGCACCTTTTCCTGCCTTTATTCCTCCTCCTTACCTACCCCTTAATAGTGGCTCTTAGTTCCCAGTGATTTGCAAAAGGGATTTAAAATAACATGGGACAAATTTGTGGCAAATCCATCCTTGTAACACCTCCTATTCCCAAATTCGATTGCATTTTAAGACTAAAAAAAAAATTTAGGTATTGTCAGTTGACTAGTTCAGTACTTTCAGAAACAAATTTAGCAAAAATTCTGTCTTCTGATGAACAAACTCCAGGTTTGCATACCCAAACTGTGTGTAATCCAACCCTACAAAAACAATAAAGACAAAAAATAACATTTCTGTAGTGACTACTCCCAAGGAGGGAAGGAGGAGCTCAGAATAAGTAGTTGCTGCTCCTACTGACCCCCATTTTTGGCACACCAGAAGCATGCATCAGGAAGCCTCCTTAATGAGGTGTAAAAGAAACAAGAGTTTTCAAACTCAGCTTTCCTGTCCTGCCAAATATTAACAGAAGCTGCTGGCAAAATATGCACCCCCTCCCATTTCACTGATGGTCCACAGAGAAAACCAACCTTCTCCAAGAGCCCAAGTGCTGTGCACTTTTCTACAGAACAGGGCAGAATTCACTTCCCACAATAACCCAGAGTGAAGTCTTTTAGTGTCAGGAGGGTAACTGAAAATAAGAAGGAGACTGGAAGAGGCAAGCCATGAGGTACCTCACAGTTCCATTCCCCCCAAAGGAAAAAAGGATAACATCTGGAGACAATTGCCCACATTAATTTCTGTAGAATTTGTTGGCACAACTCTGGTGAAGGAAAGCAAAACCTTAGATTTGTCATCCTTTCGGTAAAATCAAGGTTGTCCCCACTGTGAGTATATATATATATATGTATATGCTAAGATGGGACGTGAAGACAAACACAGGGTCCCAGTTAAATGCCCAATAAGTAGGTAATGCATTTTGGATTTGTTTGACATTGTTCACCAAGGAATGTATCACCACCAAAAAAACTAGCTATGAGAATGTGAAATGTTCCAGCTTCTTGCAAGTTCCACAATTGCTTAATAATCCCAAGAATTTAGGGCATTTTTTCAGGTTATGTTAAGTCAACTAAAGTGTCACATGCTGTTAGCTCACTTTAGATCTGGTCTTATATAATGCTACTGTAAAACATATCCTGGTAGGACACATCAAAAATAAGAACTAAAAGCACATGGCTCTGTGTCCATAATTCAAAGAAAATTTGCCTATAGGCTGGTAAAAAAAGACATTTTCAGTCACACCTATGCTGAGTGGTTGCCAGTTCCCTGGCTGTGGCTTAGAAATTCAGGTTTTGTAGGTTTATACGTGCATTATTAAAAAGTATGAATGAATCCATAAAAGCAGGACTCAGTATTCCTTAATTTATTTTCATTACTTTCCTGAAATGTGACTTCTTTTCTATAGCATAACAGAGTATTCTGGTTGTAAGAAGGTTCACACAGAGATATTGTTCCTGGACAGCATATTACTGCTGCCAATGTTCATGTTTATATGAACTGTAAAAATTTTAAAGCACAAATCTTGGCACCAAATGACCTGTGTAAGCATCCTACACTGACTCTAAACCTTCTGAACTTTCACCATCACTCCAACTTCATTTGCCCTGTTACAGCAGGGAAGAGTGTGTAGATGTCCTCGCCATACCCGCGTACTTTGTGTCAGAGAACCCCAAAGTGGTTCTGGTGAAGCCAGGGGGTGCACATGATACAGCATGGCACAAAACAGGCTGATGGAGTCACTGTCATGTGGCTAGACAGCCTGTGGAGTCAAGCTGTCTCTGTTGGACAGGCAAACTCTTCTGCCCTCTGTGTTCTGTTTCTATGGTTCACACGGTCAGTTCAGGTGTCTGCTATCACCTAGACACCTCCAAAAATTTATGCAGGGATATTTATATTATTCTACATGTAGTGTAACAGTGGTGGCCTCAAATTGTCATCTATTTAAAAAAAAAAATAATCTTTGATTCAGTTCAAAAAACAGAAAATAAAACTTTTGGACAAGCAAAACTTGCTTGGACATGCAAAAGTAGGTGATAAAACAGTAAGAAGAGATGCAAATGATCAACCAGCAGCATCTATTGAGCAATATGACAAAAGCCTTCACATTTTCCAGTCTGATTTCCTCAGTGAGTCCAGCTAAAATTGTTTCAGATACTCTTATTTAACTAATCAATAACAAACTGCCCAGGCTAGACATGATGAATTGCAGATTTCAATGACGTCTGCAACGACCAATGTCTTCCTTATCCTGCCTTCCTCTGCCACACCTTATATTCAAGGTGAAAAAGGATCCTTGTGGAAATCAGCATAAGAATGGGTGTCTTCCATGTGGAAAGCCATGTGGTGTTATACAGAGATACAGAGATATGTGAGATACTTACACAGAGCTAGAGATAAAAACCTGTGATAGCCTGGGCATTGCTGGAGATGGACCACTGCTGATCTGAAGTAAGACTGCTCAGAAAGGGAAGGTTAAGTGGTGTTTTAGAATGAAATAAGGTTTCCTAACACTGATTGGACTGTGATGTGTTTCAGTTTGATTAACACTTATGTCTCCTTGAGAACAACTTTAGTGGTCTCAGTGATATGTCCATAATCCCTGGCTAATATTGAAGGGTAAGGGGTTCATTTTTTACGTGAGTGATTCAGATTTGCCCCTGTGCTTACAGAACAACTGATTGCGTGGTTAGGTTAGACTCTGTCCAGTTTGACATCCTTTGTTTCTGTTTCTGTTGTTCCAGAGAAAGCAACACAGATGTGGGTGAGCTTTTTCGTGAGGTGTGATGAGAACTCTCTTCAAAAAGAAGAACTTGGTTATGAGGCAGATTTGAGGCAGTGTGGGGAGATTAGTCACTCTGTTTTCTGGAACACTTCAGAGATTCTGAAATCTCTGTTCCGAGATTTTTCAAATCTTGGTGTAGAGGGGATGCAGAATTTCTTGGTCTTTCCCAAGGGGTGACATAGCAGGAGAATAATGATGGTTGAGATAGTCTTCATGCAAACACCAAAAATGGGCCATTTCCTCTTACTTGCATATTGCTCGATTTTCCTCATTGTATTCATTCCTCTACAAGTCCATCCATACCCTCTCTTCCAAATGGTTTGCCTGTGATATTCTTATCCCTATGTCTCAAATTCTGCTCCTATCTTTCTCTTTCCAGGCCCTCCAGATTTTTCCTTCCAGCAAGGATGTTCCCCCAGTTGCTCACAACTCACAGGGCTTGAGCACTGGGTAGGGCAAAGTACAAGAATTACCAGGACCAAGACTGAACATTAATGGGAGAAGAAAGAGCTGCCACCAAGGACCCCCCTCAAGGAAGGTCTGCATTGACAGGCAGTGAGGGTTGCTAAAGTTGTTTTTTCAGTGAGTTCAGCAAACAACAATGCTTGTAATATCTAGTTCCACAGAGACAGATTGAGAAACAGAGCCTTGATCTCCATTGCTTCCATGTGAGAGTAGGTCCTCATCACTCCTTTGGCATCCAACTCTTTCCTTGAATGTATAGTTATATTATTCAGGTTAGTACAGTATTACATACTTTATTGTGTTATGTGTGGTTGAGCTACTCAAGCAACTGGAAGCACCCAACTATGTAATACAAGACTCTACCCAGGGAACATTGTACAGCGTCACATAGACACACCGTTACTGCCAAACCCCTGAGTTTCCCTCATGCTGGCTTGCTCTTACCTACTGTTTGTCCCATACTTAAGCAGACATTTATATTGTATACAGTACTATCACATCCAAGAACCATCCCTTCTTCCAGAAAAAGGGGAGGTAACAGGAGGTTTCTTTTTTTTTTTTAAGGCTTCCATTCTTGTCTCTTCTAATAATGTCCTTTAGATCATTTCTCTGGCCTCAGGAAGCTCATGAATGCTGTAACAAAAAGTCATCTCTGTCTATTTTGCTTCAGGCACTTTCACCTGCTGCTGCACCCTGTTTTTATTTTATTTTAGTAATTGGTTGCTCTCCCTGCCATTTTTCACACATGTAGTCCTTTTCTTGCTTTTACTGTTGATTGGCAAGTTTACCATAAAAGGTCTTCACAAAAAGGAATATCAGACATTGGCATTCCAGTCCCCACATTTACTGATGACACTCTGTGTTCCTCCATGTTCTCATCCTCTTGCATTCTCTGTGGGGATTGCTTTTTTGCTCTTTTTGTCAGGTTTGATCCTGAAGACATTAACATGATTTGGACAAAACCTCTTGGTTTAGGTATCATCCAATTACAGAAGCACTGGTAAGAATACAGCAGAGCTTATGTTGAGTTCCTGTAAGTTCCTTATAGACCTGTTTTTTCTAGATCATCACCCAGTGTATTACCCAGACTGAGACTTGGCAATTTCTTGTTGTGGTCATTGGTGTTTGGTTTTGGTTAAATCAAATCCATTTTTCATTCAGCAGTTTCAGTTGCTCACCTTAAACAACATTTCTAGATTGCCAAGGTACTTGATTGCTGTACTTAGTTATGATTTCAGTATAACTCAGCTGTTCATTACAGCCAAGTGAGATGATTCAATTTTCTTGCTGATATACTGAATTCTTGTTATAGCAGGAAACAAACATTTTCTTGGTAAGCTAAATTCATTTTTTACAGTGATGAATGACTCACTGAGAAATCATTCTTGACAGTGGCTGCAGTCATTTTTAAACACTATTTTTCTAAGGGAGGAAGACTGTGTTTAGTTGTTTTATTTTATGGTACAGGCTAGCACATCTATGGGTATTATTAACATTTTACATCCTCTAGAAGAGAACTGTGGCATCCATACTAATATCACAGATTCTTATTTTATTTCCCATGACAGCTAGCAGGATATTTTGATTTCTTACTAAGTAGAGAAAACACATTTTTACAAGATGAATTTATCAGTTCACAAAAGAAAGAGTAATAGCCACACTTCATTAAGTCAGTCTTAATTACTTTGTACATATAACAAGCCCTTTGCCTCTAAGGGGTTGTAAGTAAATCTTTATTGATAACAATTGTGGGGTGAATGACAAGAGTTGTCTGAGACTGAAACTCTGAAACTGAAATTTCACCTTGTCATTTTCTCAAAAACTAAAAAATAAAAGAAAGCTTTATTCCAAAAACATGAAGAAAGAAGAACAGCATACTCAGAGAGTTAAGAAGGTCCAGATGATATCCTTGAGCAACTGTGCACATCATGATAGCCAGGTATTAGATGATTATATATTACCATTATTTGCGTAAGATGCTTTATCTATCCTTGCTTAAACTACCAATACCATTTCAACAAATCTTCACTATTTGAGGTTTCCTGTAGTTATTTCCCCAAGATTATTTAATATTTACAACTCAACATCTCTGAAGGCAGAATAATTAATTATGTCACAGTTTTTTTATTGCTGTCATCATTGCAGAAACAAGATGTTACCTTTTCTTACACTGATGGGGGTGGGGGGTGGCGGGACGAGAGGGTTTATATTCCCCTATTTACTTCAGAATTATGGCTCAAACTAAGGTTAAAAGCTATCTACCAGAAAGGATCATTTGAGACAGCTGCAACCTAGCTTTGTAGCCCACTTACCAACTCCACATATGAAGATGAGCTCCCCTTGACTGTATGAAAGAAATCTATCAGAAGTAGTCAACACAAATTCACCAAGGGGAAATTATGTCTGACTAACCTGATAGTCTTTTATGATGGCATAAATGGATGGATAGGGACAGTCGAGGAGAGGGCAGTGGATGTTATCTACTTTGTCTTCAGCAAAGCTTTTAACACAGTCTTCCACAGCATCTTCATGGATAAGCTTAGGAAGTGTGGGTTAGATGAATGCACAATGAGATGGATTGAAGTCTGGCTGAAAGTCGGAGCTCAGAGGGTCATGATTAGTGGCACAGAATCTAGTCAGAGGTCCATAACAAGTGGGGTCCCTCAGGGATCAGTATTGGACCCAGTCCTCTTTAATATATTCATCAATGACCTGGATGAAGGGCTGGAATTTTCCCTCAGCAAGTTTGATGATGATACAAAACTGGGAGGGATGGCTGACACCCCAGAAGACTGTGCCACCATACAGCAAGACCTGGACAGACTGGAGAGTTGGGCAGAGAGGAAACTGATGAAATTCAACAAGGGCAAGTGTAGGGTGCTGCAACTGGGGAGGAATAACACCATGCACCAGTACAGGTTGGGGGCTGACCTACTGGAGAGCAGCTCTGAGGAAAAAGACCTAGAAGTCCTGGTATACATCAGGATGACCATGAGCCAGCAATGTGCTCTTGTGGACAAGAAGGCCAATGGCATCCTGGGGTGCACTGGGAAGAGTGTAGCCAGCAGGTCAAGAGAGGTCGATCTCCCCCTCTACTCTGACGTAGTGAGACCACATCTGGAGAACTATGTCCAGTTATGGGCTCTCCAGTTCAAGAAGGACAGGGAACTGCTGGAGAGGATACAGCAAAGGGCTACAAAGATGATTAGGGGACTAGAACATCTCTCTTATGAGGAAAGGCTGAAGGACTTGGGTCTTTTTAGTGTGGAAAAGAGAAGACTGAAGGGGGGGGCCTCATAAATACCTATAAATACTTAAAGGGAAGATGTCTAGAGAACAGGGCCAGTCTTTTTCCAGTGGTGCCCACAGAAATAACAGGCACAAACTTGAACAGAAAAAGTTCCATCTAAACATGAGGAGGAACTTCTTTACTTTGAGGGTGGCAAAGCACTGGAACAGGCTGCCCAGAGAGGTGATAGAGACTCTGTCTCTGGCGATATTCAAAACCTGCCTGGACAAGTTCCTGTGCAACCTGCTCTAGCAGAACCTGCTTTTGCAGGAGGGGTTGGACTAGATGATCTTCGTAAGTCCCTTCCAACCCCATATCATTCTGTGATTCTGTGATCTGGGAGTGCTCACATGGATACACGGAAGATGAGGAATGTAAGTTTGGAGGCATCTTGTCCAAGTTTGGTCTGTTATCATGTGTAAAGTCTCCAGTAGAGGCAGGAGTAGAGTTCCTTTCTGTGAGGAAAAGTCCAGATATCTCTATCGTGACCATATTGTAGGTACCCTGTTGTTTCTGATATTTTCAGCTTCATTCACTACACACCAAAATTTCTCTACAACTAAGGCAAGGATCTGGGAGAACAGGTTGCTAACTTTACACTCCTGATCTGCTCCTAGAGTTTGTTAGTGTGTCCTGTTTGGGGCAGTGTTCTTGAAAAAAAGAAATGATTGTGCAATTAAATATCATATTGATCCATATAAAACTTTAATTCTGTTGTGTCTGCTCTTATAAATGCTCAAATCTGCCATCTAACCGATCCTTTATTTTGTTTTCCATAGAATCAAATGCAGAAGAATGCAAAACTATTTCCCAGTATTTATATAAATTAAGCACATCTGCTATTGCTTTTTTAATTAAGCATAATTTCAATGAATCTTCAAGATTTTAAAATGCAATATTGGGCTAATATACCTTATCAGCGTCACCACACCATATGTACCTCCCACCATGCCTGAAATCTGTGTTTTCTTTCTCTTGCTCTTATGCTTTGTATTTTTTATTCTCATTTAAAATTCAAAAACATCTACAGCAGCTGCTCTTACTGCAGAGCATCCTAGCTCTTAATCTGGGTGGTGTACCCCATTTTATGTGCCCCAAGTAGTTTATATGTTCATGTACCTTTGGCAGCAAAGCTTTTTCTTGACCACACTCCGTGCACAGCAGAGTGCTGAGCATATACTCCTCAAGTCACATAAATAATCTATGTTCATTTACATCAAGCACTATGGCATAATGGCATCTGAAGGGATGCTGAGCAGGTTTGCAGTGGGCATTTATCTCATCATAGCCCAGAAGGCCTCCACATCATTAGCTCCTACTGTAACTACTTCTGTGTAGATGTGACTCTAGCTTCCATGATGGCAGTGCTTTTGGAGCTTAGAGACGTCTTCACCATTTTTTCAGTTTGCTCAAAACTTCTTCTCTGTGTTTTGCTCAAGCTTGTCTCTCTGTCTTTATCACAGTTTCCAAATTTGAGAACAAGAAAAGTTCTCATCATTGAGCTAGAGGAAAGACACAAACAGGCTGCAGGAGAAAGCCAACTTGTGACTACTGTAGCAACATCACACGTCTCCAAAGTAGCCAACAAGTCAATTCTAACAATAGTATGTAAGTCTTTGCCTTATTCAGAGTTTTCTCTTGTGTGATTGTACATCAAAATTGGCAAGGACAATCTTTGTGTGGGAGTATTGTGGGGGTTTTGAATTAAATCTTTGAATTCCTTTTTTTTTTTCACATTATTTTTATTTTCCAGAAGAGTAGGTGGAGAGACAGTCAAGCTGGATGGAAAAGGTGCTACTGACTCATAAGGATGAGAAATAGCCAGCCTTAAGAAGGGATTCTGGATTTAAGCTTGCTGATTCATAACTTCCTACATACATGTGGGGAAAAAAGTGTGGATTCTGCCCTGAGCTATAATCTGCAGGAAACCCGCCCTCCCTTCACAAAGTGAGACAGTAGTTTCAAAACTGTAGGAGGACTTAACTTCAACTCCCAGAAGATGTTACCATTAAAATGTTTAGAATAATGGCCTGAAAACACTATCCCCAACCACCAAGTCCTACTTTTTCTCTTTTTTCTGCTTTCACAGAGAAGTCTAAAACCAGCTACAGCTCAAATTTCACAGTTAAATCATCATGAAAAAAAATGTACTAATCAGACAAATAACAGGAGATGGTTGAAAAAGAAAGGCACTAAGGGTTTTGTAGAGAACTGCTTTTCCTTTTCCAAAATAGCAAGTTGCAAATACTACTAGATCAGTTCTTTCCCTTGTGACACAAATAATTAAATTAGACAAAATAAGAACACAAGCAAAACCAAGAAAAACATGAAGACAACAACTAAGTAAGTGCACCAAGTGCTTAATTTCAAAGGGACTTAAATCTCTACTTATGTCTAAACAGCATATCGATTAATTGCATCTTCATATGGTTGCATGGAGTCTGAAGAGGGACGGTGTGGTAGGGGAAAAAAAAGAATTTTGGAAAAAATTGAAGACTCCTATTCTCACTGCTCAAAACTAAATGCGTATTGCAGATCATGTGAAACGTGAGTAGTCAGAGAGTTCATCTTCCTTTACTTCTTGTTCGCTGAAATGGCTCCACGGTGGACGTACCCAGCTTAAGGCACTGTCTCAGTAGCAGTGTGCAAGATACCCCTGAGCTGGAAATAAAAACTAGATATTCCCAATTTCTAACACCATGGGCAAAAAGCCAGATACTGTGCCTAACATGTTACAGGCGTGGCCACTCAAACTGAAGTCCTTTTTTAAAGTCAACTTGTTCCTGAAAATATGTGTTCAGAGAAAGATGATAATCAGACAGCTTGGTGCTCTGAAATAAGTTTCAACCATATAATATATGCCCATGAGAGCAGGAAAAGTTAAATCTAGACAGGCTTAAATAAGTACTATGAAATCATTATATCCTTTTCCAGGACTCTTTCTTACATACACAAGTTTGAGCTTTCTTGAATTTCTGATTCAGGCCAGAATGAGGATCAGAAAAGGACAATAATAATAGCAATGAGAAAAAGATCTGTGTTTAAGAAGCTGAGATGCTGAAGAGATCTTATGTAGCTTGTGCTGGCAAATTCAAGACATAATGTAACCAGAATCATCCTTGACTAGGGAAAACACTATGAAGCAATAACATGAGCAATGGAAAGCATTTGACATTGGTGGAATTACAGGAATGAACAAAGCAGAATTTGGCTTAAGCTGTTTAAACACAGTGCTGCCATGGCAAATGATTACACAGGGCACAGTGAAGTCTACAGTCAAATCCACAGTATTTTCTCATACCAGTTTATTTTACTCAGAAAATACTGGTTTTCCAACTGTCCTTCTTGGCAAGCTTTGCTGGCACCTAGAGAGTAAGCAGATGAATATCAGGGTGATAATGGCCTCCAGCTAGCAGAAGAGGTTATAGTCAGTGGAGGTGCATTCACTCCAGGAGCCTGCAGTGAGCTAAGGCATGTCCAGCTGTCTGTTACCCTGAAGAGAATTAATTGTTAACTGCATGAAAATAATACAGTTGGAATTGTTATCCACCTACTTCCTAACACCTACCCCTCTTCCTGGTGTGATGCTTGCCCTTGCAACTGGCTTGGAGGTCATAAGGCCTAAGGAACAAAATGGGTCATGGCCAGGCACTGTGTACTGCCACCTTACAGGGACATGGGGAGCAACCACCACATACCTCACTGGGACATGAAAACACACCACACACTTCAAGGGGTCATGAACACCCACCAGGAACTTCATGGAGACATGGGCACCCTGCCCATGTGGAACCCTCCTCTTGGCACTTGGGCACCTATGGGGCACCTCACACCCATGGATGCCTGTTTTCTTCTGCCTCACATCCCACCACACACGCAGAGCAGTACTCTCTTGCACCACTGCTTTTCATGTTGCCAGTCCATTGTATGTACACTGTAGATGGACTTGCATGGAGAGGTAGATAAAACTCTCCTCTTCTTTCTTTTTCTTACACCTTCTTCTTGGAGTAATGGTGTCAGAGCTCTTTCAGGTGGAGGCAGTAGACATACCTCAGGCACCTGATCAGCAGCTGTAGGCCTCAAGCCAGCAGACCATGTTGTAATCTTTGTAGGTGCTCTTTCTTTAGCAGTCTGTCCCCATGGAAGACGAAATTGTCCCTCCACTTCCCTGGAAATGACAGGGTTGGAGGTATAGGGAAGTGAGCAGGGGCTTTGGGGACCAAGAGTTGCTATGTTAGGTTTGGCTTCCTCTAGAAGAACTCCAGCCTCACAGCACTACTCTAGCCAGCACGTTGGGCTGAGGAAAGTTCTGATAGGCCCTTTGTTGTGCTGGGGGCTCCAGGGGTTTCAGCTCTGCAGCCTGAAATGTCCCTGGGGAAGAAACAGAGGATGTCTTGGGGTCTGCTGAGGCTTTCTTGCCCATGTTGGGTTTTGCTTTTTCATTGCAAACCTTCTTGACCAAGGCTGGTTTTGTTCCCTGATCTCCACAACCCAGTCCTTTCCTGTGTGGCTGATATCAATCGCCTACCTGTCCCTGGGGTCTCTTCATATTTCTCCAGAGGTCAAGTTCAGTCCAACCCACGGAGAGCTGCCTTGAGAGAGGACCGAATGACTGCCCTGCACGTGTCTGTCTGAGCTCCATCCAAGCTGCGTTCAGCACTGTGCCCCAACTGGGCAGCCATGACACAGTTCTGCTCAAAATTCTCTTGAAGGCAAGTGGCAGCTCATGGTAAGAAGAAAGCCAAAAATTCACTCTTGGTTTGACAAAAATCTTAACCAGTATGACTGGTCTATAAATATTCCTGGAGGGACATGATCCTAGGTGTACACTGACCACTGCCACCTCACTAGTACATGAACATTCTCCAGGGATCCTGGGCACCCAGTCAGGATGTGTGTTGCTCCTCTTGGGACACAGGCACCTCACAGCCATGACCCAGCCAGAGTGGCTGTGAAGGGCAGTGTCAGAAGCCTGACATTCTGCACCAGAGTCCAACTGCCTCAGGCCCTGTGAACTGTGCCCCTACACCTAACCTTTAGTGTGCCATATTGTGGGACAGGTGGCCATTAGATGTGGGCAAGATTGTCATGTACCCACTTTTCCTTTAAAGGGGTCCTGGATGTCTGTGAACGTAGACAGGAATTAGACTAGAGTTGCTGCTGTTGGGGGATTACATGGATTACATGCCAGGCCTGTAATCCCACAGTGGATGGTGTTGCCTCTACCACAGGGTGCTTCCTCTGAGGCTTGATTGAGTTTCGTATGTTCACTTTGACCTCAAGTTAATTTGCTAAAATTACCTGAACTGCAGAAGATCTCCAACACTAGTTTTGTAAAAGGATCTAATCTGCAAAAAGTCCAGGTTAAAATAAAGTTTTGATTGTAATGACAACTTTTTGTATCATTGTTCTACCAATGATCCCAAATAAATCTGCCTGTCCCCATAGCATTGGGTGGCACAATTAATTGGCATAGTCAGGATCCTTGGGTTAGAATGACAACTGAATTCCCTGCAAAAGGGGTTTATGGAAAATGGATGGCAAGATCCTAAGTGGGATCAGGTAGTGACTAGAGGCAATAAGCCGTGGTCTCAATGCCATATGGAATGAATTCAGTAATTGAAAGGATATGTATAAAATAAAGAAAGACAGAGGGAAAGATATGCTGGCGATTAGCTACAATATAAAAAATTGAGAACTGAAGGGCTGAGTAGTTAGAGGAAGAGATTAAGAAGTGGAAAAATGAATTTTTAACAAAGAATTAAAGTTAAATTAAAGGCTGGCAGTGAGTCTGGGAAAAGGGCATTTCTTGAAAAACAATTCTTGCTACAGTGTATAGAGTAAGCAAGAAAACACCATGAAACACTAGTACACGGTAGTGACTTAGACCCCATAAAAGCCTGCACAGCTATGTATGATAGTGGCTGGGACAGAGACATTTGGAAGTGGCCAGATAGATCTGATGAGGAAGTCAGTAAAGCAAGCAACTCTGTGCCAACACGGCCCCTGATGAAACAAAAAGTCACTACTGATGACCCACTTGGAGATGAACTGCTGAGATGGGATACCGCTAAAGTTCTTGATTTTAGTAGAGATGATTTGCAAAAAGCTCAGATAACATATCAAGAACAACCTGAGGAATCAGTAGTTGAATGGTTATACTAGCTTTGATGTGATAGGGCAGGAAGAGTGTCTACTTGTGAGAAAGGCAGAAAATTTGACATAGACCCTGGAATTTTCCTCTCCCTCTGAAAAGAAACCACTCAGACCTTATGTACTCTAACTGTTAGATGGGGTACATTATGAAGACTGGAGTGAGGAATCCATATTCTCTTGGCAGGGCCCAGATGAACTGCAGGGAGCATGGTTACAAGCAACTGTTGTAACATTGCATTAAGCCAAAGCCTAGAGTGCTTGAGAGGATACTGCTATGTCCTCTGATTTGAGATCTCTTGGGAAGAGAGCCATGGGGACACGAAAATTAATTTTTATGCAGATATATCAGGGGCTACTCCTTTCCACAAGTACTCTGACAAGCCATTTTGCAAATGCAAGAACTAAGCCCTGACTATCAAGACCCTTAATGATCTTGGCCTGACCTGGAAGTTGAACGAGTGCTCCATAAGACCAATGGACCAATCAAACAAAAAAAGTCTGTTGGTGGATTTACCAACCAAACAGAAAGTGGGCGAGCCATGTGAAAAAAAGTGGTTGTACACCTGTCTAGATCACGGGTACATTTTCAACTTATTTCATTTTTATAAATGATGAGAAGAAAAGGCCTCAAGTTGCACAAGGGGGGGTTTAGATTGGATATTAGGAAAAATTTCTTCACCACAAGAGTCATCAAGCACTGGAACAGGCTGCCCAGGGAAGTGGTGGAGTCACTGTCCCTGGAGGTATTTAAGAGATTTCTAGATGTGCTGCTTAAGGACATGGCTTAGTGTTGGACTTTGTAGTTAATGATGATGATCTTAAGGGTCTTTTCCAGCCTAAATGATTCTATGATTCCATGAAGTACAGAAGAGTATTGGGGTCAAATTCTGGTTTTAATTGCATCTGTGTAAAACTGTTACTTGCAAGCTCTTCTTCTGAATCTGAAGGTCATCTTTGGTCTGTGAGAACAGGAATTTAGACCTATTACCATCCCCCTGGAAGACTACTGTGAAGCCTACTACAATTTCTGCTGGTGCTTTTTCAGTCCCCAAGGGACTGCATTTTTTCTGAAGTCTGATAGAGACTCACCATTTTAATGAGCAGGCTTTTCCTGTATGTAATTACTCTTGGAGAGGCTAGAATAGAAACTTTGTTTGTTAACTGTGCTGAATAGCTTTATGAATGAACACAGCGAGAAGGATCTGTGGTACCACTTCTATTCTGCAGTTTCACAGAACAGCATTGCCCTTTACAAAGGGAGAAGGTCGGATGCAAAATGCAAGGTACAGCGCAGGTTTGCAAGTTGTCACCATATCTAGGATTGTTCAAAAATGAGTTTTTCTTTCAGCCGCCTCTAGATAACAAATTATCTTGTTTACTTTTGTCACACCAGATGTCACCAAAGAAATTTTGATGTTCAGTGGCTAACATGAAAGATTTACAGTGTAAAGCTTTGCTAATGAAACTTCTGAAGAGCACAAGGGCCACTTTAAAATAGACATGGATCAATAGCAGCAGAGTTCATTAAGACAACAATTTCTTTATTATGTTAGGAAAAGGCATGATAGTTTCATTAGTAATAAAAGGAAGATTCCCTAAGAGTTTAAATCTTACTATATTAATGTTTATATTACTTGTAAGGAATTGATATTTAGGCCTTTTTCTTGGCTTTATCCTAGTTGCTAGGTAACAGAGTTGCCTGTGACATGCTAATCTTTAACAATCAAGATATAAGAAAATTATATCCAACAAAGATTTGTCTGAATGATTGCTCTTTTTTTCAACCCCACTCTAGGAAAAAGAGGAACTGCGAGAACAGTTCTTGGAAGAACTCTGTTGAGGTTATAGAGACCTCTATCTGCTCCTCTCCAGTGAAGTTTTAACATCACGTTAAAGACTTGAAGAATAAACTTATTTTCTTGCATTCCCTGAAAGAGACTGAAATCAGCACAAAGTAAAATGACCACCCCATTTTCTCCCCTGTGGCGGGCACTGAGCTCCTGGTGGCCTGCTGTTCTCCCAGTCACCTTTCCAAACCCGACCACTTGTCCCATTTGTCCAGGGCAGTTCCACGAGGCTCGATCCCTCCACCCCCTTGACCATGGAGCAGAAAAGAGCACCAAGGTCAGGCAGCATGGCTGCAATTTTGCTCCCTGGTATCCAGCTGCCAGAGATCAGCTTTGAGATTTACAGGTGAGGCAGGCTGCAAAGGATTTTTCTTTCTCCCCCATGCCCTGGCGGGCTGTCAGTCACCCATCAAAGCAGGCAAAATACTGGCAGAAGCAGGTTTTAATGTCATCAAGCACAAGTCATTAACCTTAACTAGACAAGAGGAACAGCCTTCAGGGATCCATTGTTATCTCTAAAGGAGAGGGAGGAAATGAAAATGTGACGTGTCTCTGTGGGGACTGTAGATCTCCGAGTTCATTTCTTTTTAGTGCCTTAGGAAAGGAAAACAAAGATGGATTTCAGCTTTTAGTGCTTTGCTACTAAGATTAATGGCTTGTAGCACTCATAACAACTATATTATTCTTGTAACAATAAGAATTATTATCTAATGGTTTTTGCATTGTGCTCCCCTTTTGCTCGCAGCTTTGGTGAATCTGTCACACACCTGCTTGGTTGGAGCAAGGATAATGAACAGTTTACTTGACAAATTCCAACCTTCTGCTGGCAAAGCGTGAATGCATTTCTCAGGTAGAGGGATCAGCACAGTATTTTGAGGACTAGCTCTTCTCTTGATTGCTGGCAACTCATTCTGCCCCCATTCACATTTTATACAAGGGTCTCCACAAAAGAAGGCAAACGGATTTCAGCCTTCTGAAATCTCACCACTTAACTTGTAAAGAGACATCAGCAAAGGCACCAGAATAAGGCTATCTCTGAACAGTTTGTTGAAAGTACTGAAATGTGAACTCAGTTCTATCTTTGTAATTGGTTACAGAAATCACGTGTCTCATTTTTGTTCCACAGACATAATGATGTAACTCTAGGAATTACAGTACAATTACAAAGATTATTCTAATTCAGATGAAAAGAATTTCATGATTATTTTTTGGAACATCCTGTATGTAAGGATCCACACCCATTTACAAGTAAACAAAAGAAATGGGGCAGAGGGGACTGAAGGGAGATCTTTTATATTTGAATTCATATAATATTTGCGGAGATCCTTAGCCAAATACCTAGAAGATGTAACTCAAGAAGTGTTAAGGCATATTAAGTCAGGTATAACAATGCCTGTGTCTTACACGCGTGGGTCCCAGAAGAAAATCCCAAACCCAGAGTTCGGTATTTACCTCTCCTAACTGGCTGACATTCATCAAGATGAATCCCAGCTCTGGTTAGGCAGGTACATAAATACAGCCAATTAGAAATTGCACAGAAAAGTATTTCAACTCACTCCCTTTTCAGAAGTTGAGCTCCCACTGCAGAGCTAACAGCAAGCACCTTCAGCCCCTTGGGATCTGGAGCCCACAGCTCTTCTCCTACAGCTCTCTTTTAAAGAGGTGCAGAAAAATTATTCTTTTTTTCTTCTGTCTCCCTGCAGGAGTGTGAGATGAAGATCCCTCATCCCACAGGCTCTTGCCTAAGAAGTAGGAAGCTGGGACATCAGAGTCTCATACCCTGCCGTGGCTAAAACCTCACCAATCTTCTCAGCTCCTTTTTCTCCTCTAGGCCCCCAAAAGGTTAATTTAAAACATGAAAACACCTGTGCTGCTTGTGCTCTCCAGGAGGAGCAGTCAGGGCATTGATGGGGCTCTGTCTCCAAGGCTGGATGGTCCAGGTGCCTGGAGAAGAAAGTGGGTATAGGGCTGCTCCTGTCGAGGCTGCTGGAGATAACCCTGTGGGGGCCAAAGGACCTTCGAAGTCACAAAACCAGAGGGCTTTGTCCTGTAACTTTAAGCATTAACCCAGGTCACTTGACCTCCTGACAGCAGGATGGCAATTTAAGTTTTTAATTTACATCCTCCTACACTCTAACCAGTCAGAAGGTAACCAGTGAATTTGGCTCTTTATTTTGCATCTAATCGGTACTACTGGCAGGTTTAGGAGGATTTATTCAGGTTGTCATAAAAATCTCACTGTAAGAAATTAAGAATATATCTTTATTGTTTCCAGATCAGGCTAATAATACACAAAATCTTCCCAGTTTATAAAAAATTATTGCAGGTTTTTCATTTCTTCATAGCTTAATATAAAAGGAAATTCAGTATAAAATCTCTTATGTGCATCATTTTATACTGCATCATTAAAAAAGACTGAGCAGATCTGCTCTATTTGAATTATACTACATTTTTATGCATATTGTCCAAGCAGACAGATGAATAAATACACACAAAGGGAATCATACATGCACTACTTTTTTCTAGTCATAAATATATCTTCCTTTTGAGACTATTATTTTCTTTTATATAAAGCTAGTCTCCAAAAATATACAAATTTTCTTTAGGTAATCAGAATGACACGGAGTGAAATCCTGAATGATTTAACAAACTGCATAAAGCTATTCAGTCTGATCCTCCATTGTACATTGCAAACAATGTAAAATGAAGGTGAGTGAAATCATACCCTGAATTCTTCACACCTGGCTTGCAGAGAATGATTGTTCAAAGTGAAAAGTCAAATGAGGAACATGGAAAGGATTTTGGCTGTTATGTCATTGGTAAATGTATATCAAGTTATGATATTGGTAAATATATACAATTTCCATGACTACAGCTGCTGATTGGGCAAGAGTTGCAATGAACAATACAGATGTCATTTTGCATTGTCTGGATTTGCAACAAATTGTCCATTTAAGGGCCTGAGGTTTTTTAAATATAGAATAGGAGACTCATCCTGTAACATGTTTCAAGAGGTGACTTACGCAGTACATTTCTCTCATTTCATTGATGATTTCCCATTTAGATCTGCAATATATTTGAATAATATGGTCACTGTAATCCTTTAAATTTATAAATAGGTTCAGTTACCAATATATCTGCAAAACGTCTGTCTAGAAGTATCTATAATTAGATGCCACAGCACTTACAGGCTGGCATGTACTTGTGTGTCTATTGCAGGCCTGAACCACACACACCTTCTCAAGCATTCAGGGTAAACATCAGAAACCTCATAGTCTGAAATCTATGGGAACACTCGTCATTTCAAGCTTACCATGTCACCAAAATTTACTTTTCATTTTCCAGTTTTGTACTTTCATGAGCATTCAGTAGTGTCCTTGGTTTTTTTCTGGGCCAAAGAAAACAACAGTAACATATTGGCCTTAAGTTTTGCTCTTAAAACCTTACACCTCTTTTTCCTGGGCCTAGGAGGGTTCCAGAGTAGCTTAAGCTGTCACAGTGCGGTTACAATGGGAGACCTGAGGGAAATAAAGTCATTTAACAGAAGGCAGTGGTTTTTGAAGCAACACAGGAGTCAGCTGTGTTGCTGACCAACATGGTGAGTGATGTTTGCCCCAGAGGATCTCCCTTGGGCACAGTTAGTTCCTGCATTGTAGGTTAACGTATTATAGCAGAAATAGTAGGTGATGCACTCTAATTGGTGCCAATAATTTACCACTGCTTGAAAGGACTAGATTCTTTCCTGAACAAATCAGGAAAGGCTTTTGTTGTGACCTGAAATTATTTCATGCAACTGTAAACCACCTTCTTCATGACCTGGAAACAGCCTCTATCATAGAACCTTTTCAGAAAATGGGGTCAGTCACGATGTACTCTTTACCATCAAAGGCACCAAACCAGTCCTGAGTGGCCAGCTGCATGCCAAAGCATGAGCTGCACAGTGCCTTCATTGTAACCTGGAAATTTATTACAATCATCACAGACTCTTTTGTTGATTACCACTGAAGAAAACTCAGTCACTTACTCTGCCACACTCAATCAAGCTCCTCTGTCAGCTCCCAGGTTGTTAGTTGATTTGGGAAAGAAAGGAGGGTGAAAACAGTTACACATTATTCACATAGCTGCAGCCGGAAGGACTGAAAATATTTTTATTTTGCAGGCACCACTTATAAGTGCAGGCTTTGGTGGCCCTTTTGTCTCAGAAGACAGGGCTGTAGCAGAGAGGTATCAGATGACTATGTACTGTTACACCAGGAGCTCAGAGGAAACATACAAGAGCTATGTACCCTCCCAAAAGAATAAAATCCTCCCCAAAAAGTCCTTTGCAAGCACAGAAATTAGTGCTACAGTAAAGACCTTCACAAGGATAATCATAGCTACTCTTCAGTGCCACTACAGCAAGGCCAGGCATGTGCCTACCAAACCTCATCATTACAGACCTCCATTATCCTTGAATAATTCTTCTATCCATCATGTCCCTTCTCTGTGCCTACACACTGACCTCTTTTCCCAGTCTTATTCTTGAGGGTTTTCCATCAATCTCTCTCCTCAATTTCAACTTCAATGCAATTTTCTGTGATTCTCCAGTTCCTCTCATGGGTCACCTGACAACAGCAAACACAGGGACACCAGACTTGTGAATCTGGTGCCAAGTGTTATGTACTGCTCTGCTAATCTTTCTAAAAGCAGGCTGAGACAGTGATACTAATAAGGATTCCAACATCTGAATCATTTGAAGATTAGAAGCTGTGCATAATTCAGTGTTGAGCTCTGAAAAAAGACGAAGGGACTTGCAGTGTTATGTCCTGACATGCACATTCACACCCACACATCACACATCTCATGGGTTTAATTTCAGATTTAAGGGATTAAAAGGGCAGTCTTTAGCTTGAGAGATGCAAAATTCACCTCTGTTTCTAGTACCTGCATAAGATATTGCAAAAATGAATGAGTATAATTTTCCTCTAAGAGGAAAAGCTCCTACGATTATGATTATGATTTCTATGATTAATGATAAATCTGTTGGCTTCTTAAGCACCTAATAATAACAAGTCAGCAATCATATGTCATACTGGACCAAAAAAAATTCAGCGAGGACCCAGAGAGTTCCTCATGTTCCTAAGGAGAAAATAATTGTAAACATTCTGGAAAGTACTTTTACCTTTTCCTTTTCATTTGCTTTGATTGCTTTTGAGGCTTTCATTCTCCTAATGATGACCAGAGGCAAAAGGAGATGACAGAAGGTTCTCATGTCAAGCAGAGCAGGTTCTGCTGATCACAGAAGAGAGACTTAATTAAAGCCCTGTCACTAGGATGGTGTGGTTATTTGTCACACAGCAGAGATTCCTCTACACAGAAATATTTGTACAGTCTTCTGGTGGAAGTTCAGGGATAAACACTCAGCTCTGCATCTGCAGGCAATTTTCATAGCAAGCGCTGATGTCAGTTCATTGTGAAATTTGAATGCACCAATCAATGAAGCAACAAATATAAGTCAGACTATTGTTCCCAGTGGAGAGAAATTTCTGTCTTGAAGGAAGATAAATATTATAAATCCAAAATAATCTGATCCTGGAAATATTATTATAACATGCCTGAGGCTTTTAACTCAGGTTATCATTTTCTGATGAAGAATGAGGTAGTTCCTACTCTCTGAAGTGTGAATTTTAAATTGATTCTTGAACTTAAGTAATCCTGCAACTAGTTTTAGCTCTTTGAATTTTAAAAGTCTGTTCTTATGTATTTGAGTCATTCATTTAAAATACTCAAATTCTTGAGTATTTTAAAAGTCAGTTATGTATTTGACACCAATTTTGAACAGTCAATTCAGAACCTGGAATAGTCACAAGTTTCTGCCTTTGGAGCAGTGGAATACGACATTTATAAGAAGTGCATATTAAGTCTGTGTAATACATTGTTCTGGTTACCATGACTACCTCTAATAAATGTTTGTATACCTCAGCAGTGTCTACATCCAGTTAAAAACCCTTTATTGACATTCACTTCCTGCTGCACTTGGCACAATAAACTTAAGCCAGGAACAATTATGATTTTAAAGGAAACAGATATCGTATGTTCACACTTTCAAAACTTTTTTTTTCAAAATCCCAGGTGGTTAGAGTAGCACATACACAATTAAAGCATGCACAATGATTTCAGTCATCTATGGAGCAGCCAGTAGGAGTGCTGATGCTGGATTTGTGCATACAAACACACGCTCAGGCAGGCTTTAGGACCCAGCTTGGTAGTGTTAGTTGAGTTAAAGTACAGATTCCTATGCATCCCAGAGCAAAAAAAGGGTTTATGAGTCCTACTTAATGTCCAATTATTTTGCCTGAAAATATCCCAGGCAATGGATACAAGTTGAGACTGGGTTTTAGGGAAAACTTTTTTACAAGATCGGTAGTGCAGCACTGGAGCAAGGCTGCTCAGAGGAACAGGGAATCTCCATCCTTGGAGGTTTTCAGGACTTGGCTAGACGAAGTCATGGCTCACCTGATCCAGTGGTAGCAACAGACCATCATTTTTTATGGGAGGCAGTACACATTGACCACCAAAGTTTCTCTTAAGCAACATCTGTTTTTTAAAGTTAGGAGACCTTATTATATTAACTGGATGCTCTAAGTTTAATATTCCCATACATTCACATAGCTGTATACATGCACACATATGCTTACGCATACAGAAATTGCAAGTAGATATATATAACCTGTACTTTTAAGAACACTAAGTATGCATGCTTTTTCATTCATACCTCTGCAGACAGCTAAGTTCCAAAACAGGGCTTCTAAATACCCGCTTGACGTATGTGTGTGCGTTGTTTTTTCTCAGATTGTGGTTGTGGCCTCCATTGGGGTTTGCAAGATGATTCAGGGAAGGGAGGGTTGCAAAATGTAGAGTGCAGCCATCAGCAGCAGCTTAGGTCCTCCAGGTTGGAGGCATGAGAGTAACCAGCTGCTGCAGACATTTTAGCTGGTTCTTATTCCCCTTCCCAGGAGGAACCAAATGTCTGTTGCCTCGGGAGATTGCGGAAAGATAAGGTAAAAGTGTGTCACATTTTCTAAGGGTTTTGAGAGGTACAGATGTTATCCGTCTGTTGCAGCACAGAACTTCTGGGTTTTAAGGTTATATGCATTGGACAGGTTTATCAGCATTGGACTCCAAGCCCCCATAAGGGTAAGCTGGTTTTGATGATTAGACCAGTCTGCAAAGTAAGGTGTATTCAGAGAGGACCAGCTCTTTTGAGCAACTTCAATAAATCTTTGGGTATCTGGAATGCAATGAAAAGGCGAATACACCTCTATGGAACAAAGCCAATCTTCCATTAAGTGAATTTGCTGTGGTGGACTGATGCTAATTTGCAGTGAATATTTTGATGGGAAGAAACTATCACATTAATTGAAGAGTTGGTTTCGCTCTAAGCGGCTCAGGCACCACAATGCCACTTGCAGAAAAATTAACCTTTGGGCCACAACTTCTTGTTCTTTAGTCAAAAGCAAATGCTTCTAGAAGTTTGATAAAGTCTCTTTAAGAAGAACACAGAACAGGCCTTTTATCTGCTTTCAGAAATATTTGCTAGTTTCAAAAGACACTTAAATTGTAGAGTTAACCACCTGTGTGCAGAGTTTACAGAAAAGAAAACAAATCCTGCAGATCTGATGCGTTTAGCACATTCGCTGGCCGCAAGACTGGTGGACATTGTGTCTCTTTAAGGCTCTGGTTTAGGTTTCCTTACGTAGAAATCTTTCAGCAACCATGTAAGCAGCAGTAGCAATGAAGAATAAAAATGGTTCAAACACTGTCTAACATTTATTCCTATGACTGAGTTGCAGGACTGGACAAGAAAAACATTGTTAAAATATTTGCAAAATTCAAAATATATGTAATATTAGTGACAGTGTTCTAAATACTATTTGCTCCTATTTCTAAATCCTTACTCACAAATCCTTCTGTTTCCTGTGCTCTATTTCCAGTCAAAATAATCCTTGCAAAAGTGAGCCTGGACCCTCTAGTGCACACCAAATCACACACCTTTACATTCACCTCTCCCTGATCCCTGATATTTCTGGCTCAGTGCAGTCCTTCCTCTTTCCCATATCTCAGTTTTCCAATACATCCCACCAACCTCAGCTGGTTTTTGGCAGAAGGGGGATAGTGGGAACTGGCAGCTGGCAAGCAGCAGCTCCCAGCAGATGCTCAGCACTGGGAAGGAAGGAAGGAAATTATGCAGCAAATGGTGCAGATGGAGCCTGACCCCATTGTATTCACTTGGCCCTGCCATTCAATGAACAAATCCTTTCCTTAGCCCTGACCAGCCCTGTGGCTGCTGCAAACCCAAGGCTAGTCAACAACTCATTACACAACCGGACACCAAGAGACTGCTTTCTTAAAAGTCAGACTTGCCACAGGTTTAGTCTGAGGAACAATAGCTTCTGCATGTATGAAGAAGTAAGCCATAGAAGGCTTGAAAATGCCTAAACATCTTTGTTTGTTTGTTTTGATAAACACAGGTATCTTATTGCTATGGATTCCTCACAAGCCAGGTGCACAAGTGTATATTGCACATAATATGCAACAAGCTGTGCTAGCAAGCAAAAAACAAGTGAAAAAACCTAAAATCTATCTTCAAAAAAACATCAGAAGAGAGCTTTTATATTAAATTGTTGTGTTACATCCTTGTAAAATTCCTTCTAAGACAATTTATTAAATTATGTTTTCTATTCAGCCTTAACCTACAACTTCCTGTTTACTTGAAATTGTCATATGTGGTTTATTTTCAGCCTTGTGTTTGTTTTCTTTTCTTTTCTTTTCCAAATTATTTCAATGACTGGTAAAAGCTGATAGGGAAGTTCGTTCCAAGAATGAAGTTAATGAAGGTAGCAGATTTTGATTCCATACAGTTAGAAAACTGTGTCCATGGAAACAAAAAGAGAAGTAAAACCTGTGATTCCCCTTTTCTTCTCTGCTGTATGACATGACGAGAAACTATCAGTGTAGTGATATCTGAGGACAAATATTTTGTTGTAGCAACTCCAAGATATGAGGTGCCAGGAAACTAGCATCAGACAAGCTCCAAACGATGACTCATACTAAAAGGTAACACCTGCCATTTCCCCGACTACTGTGTCCTGGCTTGCAGGTTTGCAACAAGTATCCCTAACCTATTGGCTTGCAGGTTTGTACTGGTTTTGTAGCTATTGGTTCTGTACAAAAACAGAAATTAGTTTTGGTACTTTAAACCATGAGTTAGTGCATTTCCATAACTTACATGTTGCTAATGTCCCAAACACGATTTGTGAGATTATCTTGCTCATACAGCTGCTTACATTTTATTTGTATTGTAATCTAGGAGGTTACAGCACTTTTTGTGGTGGTACGTCAGAAAGCCTGATCTGGTGTGGTTTTTTTAATCCAGCCATGTTTTTTATCTTCCCAGATTTTTTTCATTTTCTAGTTGAGAACTGTATTCACATACTAGTTATCTCTCTCAAGAGAGCTCTATATTTGTAGTACATATTTTTAAAATCTTTGCTTAAAGAAACACATCATAACTCCCCTCTTTTATTTCCTTCTCACATGATTCCCAGTTGCCTTTTAATATCTTCTTCACTCTTCATTCAGAAACATGGGCCTTCTCTCCTTTTATTTTCCCAGAGAATACAGACCTGCTATCCCTACTCTTTTCTAATAGTTTGTTTTTTCTGTACTGCTCTTGGAGCAGTCTACTGAATCTTCTCTGTTGCCACAGATATAAGTTAACCACCTCTATTTTAATAACTTGTGGCAGCCCTTTCATTGAAACCTATGAAGGTTTATACCCCTTTGGGAAATCTGGAGGAACTATTTAGCAAACAGTCAGAGAGAAGCATGAGTCATGTTAAGGTAAAATACACACACACACACACTCCCATGTACACATACGTATATTGGTCATGAACAGAGCAGTTTGATTTAATTTTGGTGACAAAAAGCTAAGCCTCATCACTTACTCCAGGCAAGGTTTTGCTCTCAAAATTTCAATTCTTCCAAACTGAGGCCACAGAGACAAGGCCCAAACTATGTTTTGACCAGTAGCAAGAAACTATGTGCACAGACTCCAAGAGACTGATACAGAGCTACTGGTTTTCTCTACTTTTTCAACAAGTCAATACAGTCCAGCCATTCCTTCCTCCTTCCTCCCTTCCTTCAACTGTCTTGGTACCTCCTATAACAGCAGCCCTCTTGTTTAAAATGCAGATCCCGTTTATCCAGCTGTACTTCGTGATTACTAATTCAGTAGTTATCAGAAGCCTGACTATATCTGAGAATAATCTAACTGACTAGGTGAGGCACAAGTCTAGCAAGAGTTCCTCAGCAAAGGAACACCAGTAAGGTCTACTCTGATTTTAAAATCAAACTTTTCTCATTCATCTACCCATCTGACTAGAACTGAGTAGCAGATACTGAGCTATAGCAAAAGTGATGGTAGTTTTACATCAAAGTATGCTGGGTAGTTTGCACTAACTTAGTTGGAAAAATGCCCTGTTACTGCCTCCTAGTCTGAAAAGATCCCTAAAGCTGAGTCTGGAATTGGCAAGTCTTCACATGTATCTTATAAATGCACCAAAATACCTGTCTACCCCATGGCAGTGATTAATTTCCTTTGCATAGACTTCAACATAAATCTTCTCTTGAAAGAAACAAATCAGATACTTAAACTGTAGCAAGAGCCTATCTGGCTAAAAATGTTCCATAATCATACCTCTTTCAACTCTGAGCAACTTCACCTTTTAGATATCTTTGTGATACCTTCGATGAGCAGATTGATATCTGTCCTTTAATAGAGATTACCTAAGCACTTCTTCAAACTCTTTGAATATATTTAATTTCTAACCACAGAGGCTCATTGCCTTCATTGCAATGCCAGAGATACCCAGAGTGGGTGCTAAACAATGTTATCTTCCAAACTGGAAGCAGCATTAACTATGCTACCACAATGCTCCCCTTGGGCTAATTAGCCCTGATTCAGGGGCACAACACTGTGCAGAACATGTACCTGTGCTGCCTACACAAACCCATAGTGTTGTTTTTTCACTCGCAGTCCATAGAAAACTTTTTGGAAGTCCAGGATTATGAAGTCCTTGGCTTTCCTTTGAAAATCTTTCTGGCAATTCCTCCAATTAGTCATGCGTGACTTCATATTTAATAGCTATAATTAAATCATAATTTATCCTGTGCTTTAACTGCGATCTACATGAACAGCTTTGCTTTCCCTAATAGGACAGTTACTCAAGTCAATAGTTTCCTGGCTATTTTCCATAGAAGCAACTCACATGGTAGAAGCAAGATTAGCTTCTGGAGGGTGCTGAAACATCCCTCATTCCAAAGGATGGTTAAAGTATTTGAACTTGTTTCTTTGCCTGGGGACAACAACAAGAAAACTTTCTGACACAAGAGCTTTATTATTCCTCCTAATTTTTGCTTTTTTCAGCTTGCTTCTGGTAACATATCCATTTCTTTGAGAAATTCCTCTTCCTATGGCGGAAAAAAAATCTTTCCTGTATCCACTCCTTTTCTTTACCTTATATGGTGAAAATTACAGTAATGTTTTAGCATGTCTTTACAAACAAATTGCCACCTTTTGGAAGTCTGATAGCCTCTTTCAGATGTTTCCTGTTTTTCCTACAATAAAAATGACTGATTCGTTATTGCTTTCTGTGCAGTCTTGCTTTCTGTTAGTACCACCTGGTTTACAGCTCTGCAACCATGCTAAGGTGACACTCTGCTTAGGCTGACTGCTAGAAGAAGAGACACAGGGTACCGAAGGCCAAACACACTACAAACTTGACTGTGGCTACTCAGGAAAATCCACTGAGAATAAAGGAAGCATGGCCATGAATCAAAGCATACCCAATACCTTAACCCAAAATCATTCTTTCTTTGTGCTATTGTGCTTTTTTTCCCCTTTTTTCTATCTTTAAGGTCATTCCAGACATTCATCCTTTGACCTTTGGGCCCCAAATCATGATTACAACAATCTGAAAACCAACTTTCAAATATATCTTTTTTAATAATTTTCAGTAAAGGTACCAAGCACATAGAACATAGAGTAAATAAAAGAAAAAATGAGTATTCTTGGATTTTATTCTTGCATTTTTGTTTGGTTTTTTTTTAATCTTAATAGCTTTTCAAAATTAATCTCAAATTATTCATTCATCTCTCCCTTGGCTGCTGGAAATGGTCCTCTCCTAATATTTTGCCCTCCCTGGCCAGTTCTGTTGCTTTTAGAATTCTCTTTCATCTTTCATTCCCCATCCTTGAACAAAATAGTTAACATTATTCAGGTAGAGATTGGCTTAGGTATGATTATCAATGTAATCTTGATTTACTGAGATCCTCTTGATCAAGACCCATATTTTAACTTCCCTGCTGACTTCCCTAATATCCCTTTATCTATCTAGCCATTTAGCAACAAATCATCATGATGAAAAAATTTCCAGTTCAAATGACACTTATTTCCTACTTTGTCATAAGTTTTTTATTTTGAGACTGTACATCTTTTCCTTTTTAGTCATTTTTCTGCTTTTTTTTTTTCCTAGCTATATAAACATGATCTGTTTGAAGTTGTTTCTTTGGCAGGCAAGGAATAGAATATTAAAGTATAAGAAGTGAGGTACTTCGGATGACCACGTGGCTATATCTATCCCAATCTACCAATCTTGAAAATGGCTAGCAAAAGTTGTTTAAGGAATAGCAGAAGCATAAGCAATTAATTCAGTGACCTTTTCCCAAGGTATCCAATCTGTTTCAGACAGCCAGCTTACTGACTTCCAGTTTACTGAGCCAGAGGTTCCATCCAATATAGCTGGCAAGAATTTGGCTGATCCCTTTTCAAAGACATGTAAACTTTTGGCTTCCAGAATATCCTGTGGCAATGAGTTCTACTATGTCTATTTGTGTTGCATTAAAACAATTCCTTTATTGTGTGTGTTTTAAACCAAATCTCTTCATTGGGTATGCTTTCGTTTCCAAGTTGCTACAAATAGTGAATCATGGATTCAAATTTTTTATTTCCTTTACCATATAAGAAAATAGAACTTCTTTCATAGGCCTCAGCTCTTTTTTAACCTCAAATCCTCATTTAATCTCCCTCTATCTGCAAGGAGGTGAATAATCACTTCCAAAAAGCATCCCGGAACACCTTGAGAAGACCCACAGAGTAATTGATTTGAGGACCAATGCTCAGGTTCCAAGTACAGCCTCTCATTTATAAGGTGATGATGCTCTGCACTTTCCAGCCACCCGTGTAGCTCACTTTTGGACTAATTACAATGCCTTTAAAGTCTGAAAAGCATGGGGTTGCTTTGCATCCTACCCTTTGAGAGGAGACTTACAGCTGTAAGCTGTACATCAGTTATTTAGCAAAAATATTTAAAGGGAGAGCACAGCACAGGACAGCATGGCAAGGTCCTTTAGATCCATTACATCTGAAGCTGAACTGAGCTTTTGGGACATGCCAGTGAGCAGCCAGGCAAGCACCTACTTAGTACTCAGCCATCTCTCTCCTACCACATTGCTTAAGAAAAATGTGTAATTACTCCAGCAAGCAGTTTTACATGATATGTAGGCAGACTGTCTGTGCTACGCTTTAACAGCCTCTAGCTATAAATAACATTATTAGGAAAGCACATTGCCTTAGATGGAGAGAACAGAGATAATCACCTTTCTGACTGTCTAGAAATATATTTAGATTTCATGTTTAAAGATTAAAAATAGACTCAACAAATGCATTCAGTTTTAGACATTGGGTTAAGCTTCTTACCCAAATGATACAATTGACAAAACAATGCCAACAGTTTATTAGAAGTTTTAAAACTGGTTAAAATGCTGGTCAAAAATCTGAGAACTTAAAAGGCCCTTTAAATAAAAGGTGAAAATCAGGGCAGTGACAGATTTGTTCCAGCAGGTAAAACACACAGGGCTGACACAGCTGCATACATGTACCACCCTCCCTATGGACACCACTGCCCTGAAGCTGGGACAGATGAACCACCACTGGTTTCAGAATGTTTTTTCCACACAGTATTGAAGCTGGCTTATGTAAAATGCCAGCAAGCAAATTCTGGTTGATTTTGAGGGGGACATTCTGCATGATCCCCTGCCATGTCGATTATTTTATGGGCTAAAACCATGTCCCTGCTTGTCCCTGTCCCGGGATCAGATGGTGGGGCTATTTGGCATGTCCTGCATTGTCCTCTTCCTAGAGCAAAACAGAAAAGCAGTGGCTGTGGCCTATCGGTCACATCTTTCTTGCTCTCATACCTTCACTTCCTCCTTCATTACGTGATGCAAAGAAAAACCCTGATCCCTGTGCCTCCATTTCTGCTGTTTTGGCACTGTGGCCATTCCCTCCTTCGAGCACCACTGGCCATTCCCTCCTTCAAGCACCACTGGCCCATAGACATGCTTGACTGTTTAAAAGGCCAAATGTCCCACCTGGCAGAGCCTAACCTGCAAAGCCTGAGAGCCATTTGCCCAGCAAGCATCTCCCCAGGAAGCTATGTAACCACACAGCACTCAGCTCCCCATGGGTAGCCACTTCATCATATCTTCTGAACTAGGAAAGTGGATATAGCTTTGTGGTAAGCTAAATGAGCAGGTTTTCACTGAACCCAGATTAACCCAGCCACTCTGCCCTCTTGCAGTGTGTGGATGTTGATGTCACAGCTTTTATGAGCATTGTTAGGATGAACAGAAAGGTCTGTGCTGTGTCTCTCTGGTAGACACCATCAGGACCATTAAAGTCCCTTATGTTGTTTCTTTCAGTTTGGTCCATTTAAGGTCCATAAGGTCCAAACAGCCTCAGAAACAGCAACTTTGCTCCAAAGCCTGACAGCCTGACCTGTGCCAGCTGCAGCCAGCAGTGAGAGGTCAGGTGGAATTTCACCAAGCGGATATGCATATGTCTGTAAAAAAAATTAATTGGCCAGATTTATCAAACTATCAGATTTATCAGACAGACCTACCAAACTAGGTCAACTAGGTTGGACTTCCACTTTCTGTTTGTAGAAATGCAAAATAAGTGCATGCATACACTGAACCACAGCACATTTGCAAACAAGCAGAGGACATAACTGGTCTGCAGCCCATGCAGGGTATTCATCCACACAGGGTACCTGCACCGAACACTCCTCGCTATAAATTTTGTTTTGGTTGTTTTCTTGACAGAATGACAATCCCACACCCGGGCACTCCCCGTATGTTCTCAGCAAAGTTGTAAAATGAGCTTTCTGAGTCAGAAGTTACACATTGTGAGTAAATACACCTGATAAGGACCCACAGCCTCCCCAAAGCCTTATGTTCTACAAGGATATCTGGTGTGGAATTTCATTGGCATGCACAGTCTTGTGTGAGTGCCAGATCCAGATGAAATCTCCCACGTGGGATAAATTATAATAAATATTATATATATTATTTTTATGAAGAGTATAAATAATTATGGTAAAAGAATCTGTATTTCTGTCTTCATCATTTGGTTCATCTGAAATCAAATATTTGCACCTTCTGTTGATTATCACATATTTGCCTCTGCCCATCATCTGCTCACCTAGCCAGAACAACTGGTCCTCGATCTTCATGCTTTTCCAAACTTCGTTGTACCTGGCTTATTACGATCGTTCATCTCAACTGTTTCTCGAGAAGGAGAGAATGACTACACATAGAGATGTGTCTAAATATAGGAACACTAAAGACATAAAAAACACCTTTATGTTACTGGTTTTATTACATGTATACAACATTAACTTAGTAGCTGAGAAAACAAGTGACATCCAAGCTAAAAACAAACAGCTTCATTATAAGCCAGGCAGTAAACAGACAGCTGGCTTCTAAAGAATATTCTACTTCCTGCTGCTTTCCACATACGTAATGTTTACTTTAAATTTCATTGGGCTTATGCAAACTGGACAGCTCTACAAACTTCTGATTAGATTGTTTAACTTTCTGGTGAATGAGTGGTACAAATCCCTCTTTGTGACAAAGCCCAGAAGTCAAACATATCACAGACTCTTGCCATGCAGATTTGGCTCCTTAATTTGAACTGTAGTCCTGGTGTGATGGTGAAGAAAGAATCATCATCCTTGTTTACACACAACATTCAGCCAGTGGATAATATTTAATATGGCAAATTTTGTTCGATTGATTCTCAAAACATCCATTTTGTGAGTGCTAAACAGGGAAATTAGAAGCTTCATCATAAGACCTTTCTCTAGTTAAACCAATTTCTCCCTAGGTGATGAGTCTGTTACCACACACTTCTATCAAATACAGTGCTTTTAAAGCAAGGTGAATTACATGGTCTTTTTGCATAAGCATTTCTTATAGACTTTTTTTAGATTAATTTTAGTTGCTATTAATTCCCATGAATATTCCTGATCTAATCTCCTTTCTCACTAGGGCCATGATCCAGCTCTCAGCAAAATAGATGGGAACCTTTCCATTAATTTCAGGGGGAACTAAAGTGATCCCTAAAGATCAATTAGCAGATCATTGTTTAGTTATCTGCAAAGATCTGCTACGGATAGATTTTACAACTATTTTGTAAAGGAGCCATCCAGAAATTGGAAGTTTGTTTCCTGTAATTCATGGCCTCATCGGGTAATGCAGTAGAATGCATTATGAGTGCTAATGTGAGCACCAATATCTAGACAAATATCTCATTTAGTCACTGCCATCAGGACTCTTGAAAAGAACACCCCATAAATTCTTAATGATAAGTACCTAAAATAAGTGTCACTGAGACACACTGGATCAGAGCAGAAAATAAACAACATATCATATTCTGAGATCTTTTTAGTAGTGTGTAATTATTACACCTGAAGAGACTACTCTCCTTCTTTTTGAAGAAGTAATTCTTTTGAAAGAAATATTTTTCTAAAGGTGACATTTACATAGATCATAAAATAATGTCTCCAATTAGAATAGATAAGGGGAAATCAATGCAGGAAAAAGGTTGCCTTGCTGTTTTGTACTGTCTCCTGGCTTAGACAGCTAAAAACAGAGTCCAGTTTCCAGAAAATCCACCTTTGTCCAGAACCAAATACTGACACTTCTTGTGTTTTTTGTTAAATCAGTAAGAGTAGCTGGATACCATTTTGAAGAAATATTAGTTAGAGATGTGGAAAACAATGAAGAAAGCAAATAAAGTACAGTGTGTTTATTACCATGCCAGGTTATCCAGGTGTCTTTCTGTGATAACTGTATTTCAAGATGAACAAGAAGTGGATAAACCATTTGAGGAGTATCACTGGGAAATTATTAATTCAACACAGAGTTTACTGCAAATAATGAAGAGAAGGCAATGGGTAATGTTGAAAGGAGAACCTCAGGCTGGAGGAAAACCAGCAAAGGATTTTCTAAAAATCAGAGAGTATTGTTCAATATTGTCATCAAAGAATTTAGCACATTTCTTCTGGAAATAAAAATAATCTATTGAAAGCTGGTGACAATTCTTACTTGAAATTATTTGTCATCACAGTGAGGGAGCAGGCTGTTTAAATGAAGAAGTGGGCAACTTTGAGGTCTGGAGTAATGGAAATGGCATAAAATGCAACATTGTGTTGGGCTCAGTGGTCTTAAAGTTCCTTTCCAAACTAAATGGTTCTATGACTCTATGATTATGATAGCAAAATCTTTCAATTACTAATAAGATTTTTTGCTAGAACACACTGGTTTGAAATAAATGGGAAGGAGAAATAACTGAGCTTCAGTTTCTCACAGGGAGATTATGATCTATCATCGTGATCTGACTGTGAAGAAGGCAATCCCCATAAATCCTGTTTCCAGGAGAAAAAAGAAACTATTAATGTCATTGCGATTGTGAAACCTCCACTGTATATAGTTCTGATTGCTTGTGTTCAAGAAAGATGAATCCAAAATTAAAGAAATATAGCGAACAAAATAATGACAAGCTACTGAAAGTGCTTAACTTGTCAAGCAAAACAAGAACTATGAGGCAATGTTTGTTGCATCTCAGGGCTAAAACAGAGGAGAGGGAAAAAATAGTAAAGCTAGAGGACAATATCAGAATTATTAAGTCCAAGTATAAACTGGCGATGAGTGAACATAGACCAGAAATTTGGAAAAAAATTGTAACCATCAGTAGTTTATCACCTGGAACAGCTTTTCTCCTGCAAGTGTGGGGCCATACTTATACAGTGGAGCTTCATGAGTTTGTAAAGAAGGGAATGTACTGTGGCCATCTGAGATAACAAAGATTTGCACTTCCAGGCTAAAGTTTTATGTACATTGGTTCCAGTCTTCACTTCTCTTAAAATCTCCTGGGGTGTTTTTGATGAGTAGATAGGTGAATCTGTGTGTTTCAGGGGCCCAGCTGTAGTTTTGCCACCAGCCCTTGAGGCTGCTGGCTGGTTGTAGCAAGTTCAAGAACTGATTAGGAATCAGACTGTGAGCCAGAGGTAGGATGGTTGTAATCTTTGCCAGAAAATTTTCTCTTACTGCAGCACCACGTGGTATGAAATGCAGTGAAGAAATGGAACAAATTCTTTTTTAATTCCCTTCCCCTTCAACCCATATTTACCTTAATAAATGTAGTCCATCACACTGACTGATGTATAAGTATTCCCAAAGGAGAGAAGGGGGGTAATTCAGATTCTTGACTTATTCCTACTACAGTTGAACCTAGGAACATTTTCTGTGATTATTAAAAAAGCTTTCCACCGGTAGAAACTGTAGTGGTAACTGTTTCTTCAATAAAAACTTCTTGGTATCATCAAGGTTTCTGTTCAGATCTATAATTCTGCTAGTCATATGTGTGGGTTAATTGTAAAAGCAAGAACTGTCTCATGTTGTTGGAAGGATTCAGATACCAGCAGTAATTTTTGTATGGTTTACTTTCATTAGCAGTCTTCCCTTTTGCTGAAGAAATGTCATGTGCTAACCTTCACGGTGTTGTGTGAAGTGTTGTTACCTGTGTTCTACACATGGGAAACCTGAGAGACTATATGACTCACTGGGGAAAAAAAAAGTATAGAAATAATGTGAAGAAATCATGAGCAAGATCTCCCAAGGCCTGGAGTAGCATTCCGGTCATTGAATAACCCTTCTCTTTCACCCTAGAAAACTTCAGCTGAGGTTACTAGGGACTCCTGCATGTGAAAGGCCAATGGGATTCATGCCTGGAATAGAAAGTACACAGTGAAGCCACATATATTTCTAATCTGTGCAGCTGAAATGACAAACAAAAAGACATCAATACTTCCTACGACATAGAAGAGATGTGGCTACAGAAGGGCTCTTGGCACTCAAGCCCGTTAATTTTGGCTCTCTGAATAAAGGTTTGTGCTGTCCTGCAAAAAAAAGGCATTCTGTTTCTGTTGTAAAAGGGGCTGTGTAAGAACAGAGACAGGCAAATACACAAGAGAGCTTAAAGAAGGAAACCTCTGACGCACTATGTGTTTCAGATCTTTATCATTGATTTAACTTGTCTGTGGCAAGGAGCTGTTGTTTATAGACCTCATGTTCCTCTCTGATGAAGGATTTGGGCTGTGTTGATTTATGGCGTGAATGGTCTGACTATGTTTTTGAGTTATCTGCTTTGCCTACTTGCCCTCTAGAAGCCACCAAGAAGTTTTTCCAGTGAGATACTCTCTGTGGCTTCTCAATTTTTCACTTATGTTCTCTGTTCAGACTTAAGCACCTATGAGAAACACAGGATAAAGTTATACTCACATTGCTTAGTTTTAGGAACAGGATTCTGTCAAACACCTGAACATCCAGTACGAGTTGTTAGAGTTACACACTTCAGATAGATAATTTAAACAGCCCACTTACTGGGACAGTCATTTAGAGTTAATCAATCAGACACACCGAGATTAAGGCTGTGTTTGAAATCACTTTTTCTTTGAGAGTTAAGGTCTCTGGGAGATATCTGCACAGAAAGATCTTACAATATCCTTGAGGTCCAAAGTGCTAGATTCTCACCTCTGGACAGGGTGAATCTGCAATTTTTCCTTATGTGGTATCCCTAGAGAAGGAACCAACCTTTTCTATTGTGGCCTAGTGGCTGTAGTATCTTTCTTTTGCCTGCAGTGGATTAGAGCCATTTCTCCCCTGTAAAGTGAGGCTACATGGACAGACAAGTTATTGATCAGCGTGAAACTGAGGAGACTCTTATATCCCTCTGCTGAACCATGAAGCAAAGAGGTAAAGACTGGTGAGAAAGAGGTCATAGACCCTTATAGAAAAGTCCATGGTCCTAGTCCCTTATAGGAAAACTCTGCAAAGTGACTGCTATTAAAGCATTGCAGTCCTAGCCCCCTGCTCAACAGCGGCACCACTGACAAAATAGATGGGTCTTCCTGCAAGTTAGTTTTGAAAGTTCTCATGCTAAGAATGGCTCCAGATCTTCTAGACAATATATGCCATTACACAAAAGCTAGACTCCTAAATCCCTAGCTTTTCAAAAGGAAGTGGCCAGCAATGCTTTTCTGAGGGGCTTTATGCTACCATCATATATTAAGGATGCTCTGAGCATGAGGTGTTTCCCAAAGAACTTAGATGATGCAATAGCCACTGTTAGTCTCAGATGAGATCTGCATGTCCTTTTGCTCAAAAGAGATGTCTGTGACAAAGCACAGACATATAACTCTAGGCAGCAGGAAAAATTCAGGTTAAAGAGGTAAACACATACTGAGGTTTGCAGCTTTTTCTGCCAACAGGAATTTCTATCATGATTTTAGATTTAGGCTCCTCAGAAATACTTTGTTCCTGCTTTAGGATTAAAATCCTCTGCAGGATATAACTCTTGGTCCAGTCACATGCATTAGCTGTGAAGTCCAAAAGCAAAACCAAGCATGAATTGTCATCTTTGTCACACACAAAAATACTTATCAAAAGTGGAGATGCAAAAGGTCTCTGGAGGTTGTTACTCCAGCTATGCACTATATCAGATTTTGGACCCTGCTGACTTCAGAGGCACGTAACTGAGAATAGATCAGCACCATGTGGATCTAAATGGTTTTGCTTTATATGTATTATCTTCAGTTAACTAGCCTTAGTGATTTATGTATTGAAGGTGTAAATGAGGCTAAAGTGGTAAAATAATGTGTTTTACATACTGAAAAAGCATCTTGCCTTAATTATTTGAACTCAGCCTGTTGGCATTGGTGATATTGTGGTGTGAGTATCTCCCAGACTGTGCAGGGACATTCCTTGTGAATATACCAACCTGACAAGAAAGCATAAAGAAATCACATTCAGAGAAAGTTCTTTTTCACTCTGGTCACACTATGTTTTGAGAAAAACTGGCAGAAAACAGCTTTGAGGAACAGCTTTGCCCTGCTTGGCAGCTGCGTTCTCTGTGCTGGCTGCCGGCGGAGCTCCAAGGTGATCTCACCATCACCTTCTCTTTAGCCTCATTTCCTGAGGAGCTTGAGCTTCTCTATTCACGATGACTTTACATTTGTATCTCAGTTTGTCTGTCACTTGCCTCCTACCCTGGTAGCTTTTAAATCAGACAACTGTTGACAATCAATTCAGACCAAAAGGGAGAATTTCCAATGAGAGACAAGTTCCTACAACCCTTGTGAAAATCAACAGGTGGGTAGAGGAAAGCAACTAATGCAAATTAGAGAAAAGAGAAACAGAGTAAAGTTTCAATATGAGCTCCACAAGACTTTCTGGCTGGACATCACCATGCACGTCTTTGATTTCTCATCAGCATGTGGAGGGTCACAGCATCTGTGGTACTGAGGTGAAGAAAAAATGAAGAATTAGAGGAAACAAGGAGTAATTAAGGATTAATGCAAGGATGTGCAGCAGACATGAGGGGACTGGGAAGTCTTACAGATTTTTGAGAGAAACTATGATTATCCTGGGAAGGCCAGATGAAAATCCATAGGAAATTGGGCTTCCTTGTTCTGCTTCTCATGAAATAGGATATGTGATGTATTCAAAACTGAACCAGCTCAAAGTATATGGCAAAAATGTTCACTGCCTTCAGAGAACAGCCAAGCTGCAATTTCATTAGATACTGTCTTCATTCCAGATTGGGCCGTGTTTGATGACACTGACCTGTGCAGTAATCGTGTTCAGAGTGAAAAGGGACTTGCAGCTAAGCTTTCAATAAAGGCCCTTGCTGTGCAGCTCCATTGCTGCAAACTAAGTATCTAAGTTTAAACTAAGGAAACATTGGCTGCATCGAGTGCTAAATGTGGGTTATTTTCAAGCATAAAAGAAACCCTTGCCATGGATGAAATAAGCCTCCATCAAAGATCAACAGACGTCTCCACTGTCACAAACTTGAGTTTTCTGTTTGCTGCCAACATCTGATCCTCTCATCATTCATGCTGCATATATGCTCGCTCACTCCCAGGCTCCCTTCTGAAGTGAAATGACTAGTTTCCTTGGAGAGGAAGCCTGGACACAGTTGACAGAATAGTTTGCTCCAGGCTCCACTCCAGACAGACAAAATGGACTTGGACTGCAGGAGTTTAACTCCCTCAGCCCATGACAGTTGTCTGATGTTATTCCAATAGGCCTTGTGTCCTCAAATCCCCTACGTGCTGTCATGGCACGCCACAAGCAGGCAATACATACTTTGAATTATAAATAAATCACTATTTGAATTATGAATAAATCACAAACGCTTAAAAATAAGGTCTTACGGCCATACAGAGCCAGAGGAGACCGGGGGCAAACCCTATCCTGAATCTGACTGTGCTGCCCTAAAAAGAGCAGTTGCTCCTGAGCAACATGGACAGAAGTCATCTTGAACCACTTGGCCTGGGGTCAGAGACCACCCTTGGGGCAGCTGCCCTGGTAGCACAGACGCAGCCCTGGAGAAGCCAGGGCTGACATTGGAGCTCCCAACAGGAGGACTTTGCTGGGCTCATGTCAGGCTTATGGCTGGAATTTGAACTATTCACACCGATAGGTGCCACCCCTCACCATCAGCTTCCACTCGGAGACTCGGGCAGCCCCTCCGGCCCTTCTCCTCAGAGGCCAGTTAAAGTATTCTCTCAAAATAGATAATGAGGTAATAATTTTATTTTCCTAGTTGCTTAAGGAGAGTGTTAGAAGAGTTAATCCAGGGATCAAAGGTCTTTGTTAGCAGAGAGTCTTTTGAATCTCATGTGTGCCAGTCACAAAAATAACACAGAAAGTGTACAGATCTGAGAATGACAGCGAGGATGGAAACCAAACCAGCCACTACCTTCTAATGGAATTTAATGTGTTTTAAATGTTTGGGTCAAGTTTGATTTCACTGGTTTATGTAATTTGTTGTGGGATTTATCCAGCTGCTGAATCTTTTCATGCAAGTAAAACTTTCCAACAGGGCCTTAAACTCCAGTGACGAGTACAGTTATTTGTATGTCAACTGCAGCTTCTATTTATAGGATAATGAAAATATCCCCCAATCAGTAACTCTCTAAGAGACAGGCATTTCATAAAAATAGATTATAAAAAACAAAGAAACAGGCATGTTTTAGGTTAACAAAAACATTGATATTCTAAACTCTTCGGAACCCTTATATTTAAGACATTGGTAAACTCAGATAGTAACACCATTCAGACACAAACACACTACCTTTACATAGAATAAGGAATTTGGGTGTTCAGGGAAAAGGAATATTAATATATCCTATGGTGATGAACACAAAAATAAGTGGAGATTTTTAATGACTCACATAAAATTAAATTAACTGCTTTCTGTGATACCCGGTAAAGCTTGCATGAAGGGACTTACCAGAGGTGTATGTGCTTTTAAAGGGTGTTGATTTAAGACCTGATTTGTTTGAAGACTGACTTGAAAGAATTTCAAAGGATGTAGCTTAATTAAAAATATTCCAAACTTTGCATTCCTTGCAAAACCTTTTGACCTCTCACGACATTTAATGCTTGAAGGTGAGGAGTTGACTGACTGCTTCTCACTTCACCAAAGGCACTCCTGATCCTTCCCCCCATGCAACAACCATCATTAATTGTTGATAGGTGCTCATTACACCAACCTAAAATGAGCGTCTAGAGAAGCGGCGGGTTAGTTTGTTGCAGGCACCTACTGCACCGGGGGTGCTTTTTCCAGCCGTGCATCAGACATAGCTCATCCTTTCAAAGGTCCCAAGAACAGAGCGTGCCCGCGAAGGGTCTGCGTGTTGCAGCCATCACAAAGCCTGGCATTCCCACCAACAGAGGAATCAAATGGAGGTATCCATTAACAGGCCAGTGAGGAGTCATTAGAGGGACTCCGCTGACCCCCCGCTGCCTCCTGTGACGGATGGCCTGCTGTCACCCCCTCCAAGGGGGCCTCTCACCATGCAGGCTGTTTGCATTCAGTCAACACTTTGCTTTAATAGGCCTGTGGAGCCAAAGATTGCTAGACTTTTGAACCCCAGGCTAACTTCTGTCTGGCTACAGCCTCATTTTCTGGAGCCAAAAATCTTTTTTAACAACTACACAATAACAAGTAATTAGGGTAAAGTCTGCTAATCTTCTCCTTTGGGCCTGGAGGTTGTGTATTCAGAATCCGTTGGGGTGAAGGTAGAATTACTGCCATCAAAGCCTGAGGTTACTTTGTAAAAGGGGTTGAACTCTAGGTCAAGGAAATGTTAACTGGACAAAGAGAGATCAGGGCAGATAGTGTTAAAATTAAAACTGTCCTACTGAGATAATGCAGAATTGACTGCTTTTGCTCTGGAAAATGGCTGAATGCAAGATGTGAAGGGAAGGCTAGGGAATTTCTTTCAAAAGGTGAAAGCATAGTTAGCAATAAAAGATCTATTGACTTATTTTTATTTGGGAATTTATTCTAGCCTTTTTATTCAGTAAGACAAAAGTAAAAGATCTAAATTTTTACGTCACCTTGTATTTGGGCCATCCTGTTTCCTAAAGCTGTTTGATTTACAAAATTAAATAAGTTATTTCTTAAATATCTTCTCTCTCGCTCGCTCGCTCGCTCTCTCCCAAAAGCCCCAGTGCAAAATTCATTAGAAATGGAGAGGTTTCTGCTCCTGAGGACAACTGGGACTTGCTGGGTGGTCAGAAGGATAAACCAGCCCAGAATCACATATACAGTGGAAGAAACATGCTCCAGAAGAGAGGCATCCATGCAGTGTCCTAGATACAGCACAGTTTTGTGCCTCCACTGCTTGTGCATAGCACACATAGGTCAAGGAGAGACTCCAGTCTTTCAAGGGATTAGAGCCCAAGCACTGAAAATCTTTAAACAGCCAAAATAAGATCACAGATTTTGCCTGGAAATCCCAGAGCAGGGCAGCCCTCATTCCACAGCGTGGAGTTGCTCCAAAATGAATTCCGCTCGCTGCCGTCAAGGATAACAAATGCCCCGCTACCCCCTCGCCTGTGTCAACGCTGACAGCCCCGACAGCATCGGCGGCACTTTGTTCTCCCCGGTCGCCGTGAGTAGACCTTTGCCTGCTGCTGCCAGTGGATTTCGAGTCCCTATATGGGGGCGGAAATGTTGAGGCCAGCTATTTCCCATGCCAGGTCCCGCTGGGCTCTGCCACAACACCCTGGCTGCCTCCCTCGCTTTCGGGAAATGGACAGAAATGCTTCAGCTGACACAGGCAAGGGGTACCTTTGGAAATCCTCAGTATGTGATGGCAATTAGCACAGCAGTGGAATCACGTCACAGTTCAATTCTCAGGGCAAAGATGCATTTAATGGTGCTGCGATTGCCAGCTGGATTAAGCCAAGCACAGTAAAGCAGATTTCTGCTTCCAAGCTGAATTGTCAGAAGGATCCTCTCGTGGGCTCTCTGCAAAGTTGAAGACTCCCAGAGTAGCTGGTACCAGGATCATCATGGCAGAAAAAGTGCTTTGTACAAGCCTAATGTTAGCAGGAACAACTCTCAGCTCTGTGGTGGTACGCTTGGTAACACAGAGATAGACATCTCCAGCCCCCATCTTCTTCCCAGGGAGGTGGCATCCTAGAGCACTCTCCCTGGACTGTGGACAGAAGGAGACTTTCCAGTCTCTCTCTCTCAAAAAAAAAAAAAGGTAATAGCCAGTCTTCTTTAGTTCCTTGTCACTTTGTTGGCATTTACCATGAGTTTTAGGAATGTCAGATTGGCATTACCTTCATGAAAATGTAAACTTTCTCCATAAATGAAATGGGTCTCATCAGTAATAGCTTTCTTTTGTGATGGGTAGGTTTTTAATATATCTTCTTTTAATTATATCAGAGTAAAATAAATTAGTGGTGATGACTAATCATGGACACAAAGAAATATTTTTTTCTTTTGAAGCATTCTCCTGACATGGAGATAGAAAATGACGAGCGGATTTTTGTGTTAATTATGGCCATGTGAATTATCCTGGGTAGATGGCACAACAATGCTGAAATCCACCAAGGTGAAGGGTGTCTTCTTTGCTCAAAGTTATTACAAGAGCAGTGCCCATGCTGCAACAGATGTTGGAATATGTCTCTTCAAGGATCAGATTAGAAGTAACTGCTCTCTGCTGCACTACCAGCAACACAAAATCTAGTAAACTTTTCTCTGGTTTAAATGCCTCTGAGGTTAAACTACGCAGTGTAACTGCACTGTCAAGCAACTCTGTATATATGTGAACATAACAAAGTGGTCTTTAGTCAGATACCTCAGACTGAAATGCAAAACTGTCTCCTAATTCAAATGGCTCCGTTCATACTCTTTTCTGTTTAACTCTTGAAAATGGCATTTTGCGTCTGTCAGTGAAAACTTCCCATCAAAACACCACACAATACTTCTTCAATTAGGACAGCTTTTGATTTTAGAATATGATTTATAAGCACCCATGGCTGTTACAAAAAGGTCTGTTCAAAATGGGAAGAAAAATTAAAGAGAAAATCATACTGCAGAATAAAAGCCTTCTTCCTTGAGGAATGTGTAGTTTTGGACATGGTTGCTACCCTGTTGGATAGATAGCAAGCCAGCCTGGGGATCTTGCAGACTTGCTTCCTTTAGGAAAGAAATCAAGTGTGTGAGTCTAATGATATGCCCTCTGGTACAATCCCATTTTAATTCTTGAAGATTTTTTCCATGAACCCAACAGATGTTTCCATCTTGCCCAGATAGCCTCCCAGCCTGTTTTTCCAATTAAACCTATGCCCAGACACTCAAGTATAGTTGGATAGGTGGATTTCATAGCTAACTCAATCTCAGCTCAAAGTAAAAGATTCAGTTCTGTCCATCTCTTTGTTGCCACTAATTGCATCCTCTGATTCCAAGCATAGCACTGTGATGTTTTTCTAAAGCTCATGGTGTGCTACATGAGGGCTAGAGCACCAGAAGAAACAGCGGTATATTTTGAAGACACACAAGTGCTTTTGGCAGCAAAGGACGAAAGAAGAGGATACAGCTAAAAACTGAGAGGAAGGAGGAAGGGAATAGACTGCCTTTTCAGAGGCATCTCATCATCTGATTGCCTGTACCCTGCACTCTTTCTGTCTGCTCCGTCTCAACGTGATGACCATGACTGTTTTCCTTGTAGTCTGGTGACTTTTTTCTTTTCTGTACAAACAACAGCTTGCCCGTCATATTCTTGCTCTTGCATGCACAGACCAAGCAGTTTAGCACTGCTCAAGCTTTGTCATGCACCCCTTGCCTTGGGTCATAGCCCATGTCTGCTTCCTACCATCTTTGTATAAAAGGGCATTTATTAAACTCTCTGATACTGTGCCTGAAGGAAGCAAAGACACCGTCTTTAGCCAGGTCTGTGCTTACCAACAGATCAAAGACCTGCCTGACAATGACTGTGACTTCTAGGCAGGCACCTAAGGTACAAAAACAGCTAGAAGCTTCTTCTACATGAATGAATCAATCATCATCACCACCATAGTTAGAAGGCACAAGGAACAGAATCACTTATGTTCACTTTGGAACAACACATGTTCTTTTCTGTGTTTCTGGAATAACAGTAACTCACATTTACAAGAACACATTAGAAAGTCTATTTTTCCTTTTTTTCCCCCAAGTAATGGTACTCACACTCATAGCTCCTGGGCCTGATTCATCACTGTATTACTTCAGCTTTATTTCAGGGACTCCATTTATAGTGTCGCAACAAAACGAACTATGAGTCCTGTCTGTGATGCTCTCAAAAGGGAGAGAGTAAGATGGACTTTTAAGTGGCTCATGACTTAGGACTGAGTTGGCTAAGTTCCCTGTTTGATGCTCCTCTGTGTGACCAGCTGTCCAGGGTGTGAGGGCTCTGTACTTCCCAAACAAACTGCTTCATCCTCCCTTATGCTGAGCAGCCAAAACACAAGGGCATTTAGCTCATTAGTTAATTCAGAAAATTCTAGCAATGTGAGAAACTGTCCTGTCCAAGAATTCCTGGCTTCTTCAATCATTCATCCATATTATCAATTATTATGCAGCCTGCAGTGTCCAATGTAGTTTCACAGCCAAAACAATGCCCCAGTGTCTGATTTGGCCAATAGTTAAGCATGTGTATGACTTTACTGACAGGTATAAAAGCTCATTGAACACTGTAATGAGACTCAGCAATCCAAGGATGCAGATAACAACTTTTATTCTGGAATATAGCAACACATACATTATGTAAGTCAAGCTACGCACTGTACCTGGCTGTGCAGGACACAGGAAAAAAGGGAAATTTTCTTTTGACCACAGATACCTACCGTATTTATTATTAACATCACAATAATGCCCCATAGCTCTAACCAGCTCTCATTAGCCAAGGTAATGAGATGATTAAACCTTGACAAAGAAAGCTTACATACACTCTGAAGCATAAAAGATGAGAATCCTGTTAATTTTATTCCACTGTAATTGACAGGGTCTTTTAAAATCTTAATACTGTAATAACAAACTGAGGGCTTGAGTGTGGTCTCCACTACTCTTGTGCAAAGCCATAGGAATGCCATTCATTTAGATCTCGTCAGGGAGGTTGAAATATGTATTGCTCGCATAAAGCAAAAAACACACTATTAGAAGAATATTATTAAGGTTGCAATGTCAAGCCCTTTGAAGCTTACAGAAGAACTTGTGTGCCTCGCTGCCACCTGAGGCACCTCAAAGCACATAAAGTTTAACTGCCAGTGAACCCCAAAAAGAGCTACATTTTCTCATCACTTGCCTTTCCAGCAAGATCACTGTGGTGTCCTGCTTTTGGTCAGCTGATGTGCTCCCCTGTCTAACCCCAAAACTATTCTTAGATGACTGATCTCATCCATATTTTGCTGAGGGAAAACAGGGATATAAAGGGTATTTATACTGCACAGAGCAGAGACACTCGAGCTAGCTGTGATTGGTACTGCTCAGGTACAGAAACAGTATAGATGTGCAATCAAACATCAATTTTGGGGCCAATTTGTTGCAGAATCCTCTCTACCCCACTAACACAACAGCCTCACGTTCCCTCCCAGTGACTGGGGAGTTCCCCAGTGGGAGTGTGTGTGTCCCCCCCCCGCTGTCCTGGGGGAAGCCTCTGCCCTCCCTGCTCAGTGGGGCTGGCATTTTCGCAGGCTGTTCAACAGCAGCAGCTGGCTCAGCTAAATTTTACCACTGCTAACTTACAAAGAAAGTTCATGATGCAGTTGCTTGGCATGTGCAAATCACCATCTTCCAACTGCTCAAATCTTGGGCAAGCTGAGCTTTTCAGGGAAGCAGCGCCAGGCACATTCCCGACACACCCTGCCAGATTTCGTCTGCCTTCCTCCCGGCACACAGTGCAGAAGCTGTTCAAGGAAACAGTAACAGATTTTGTTACACAGACAAAAAACAAGGCATTTTCTTTAGAAAAAAAGGGCCAAGTCTTTTAGGATGACACTTTCAGAAGGATATTCTTTTCTTTTCATCTTTATAGATCAGCCCGAGGCATTTATATTCAAGTCCAAACAAAGTCTAGCAAAGTTGTAAACATCTGAAAAGAAAGTCCTCTTATAAGAGGAAGCACTGGGCCACCTTAATAATAGACATTACTATCTATCTCCTCTGATGGTAATTTGCAAATACAAAAAAGCTTTTGTTCACATACAGGGGCCTGCAAAATTTCATTCAAAACAAAATGGGGGGGAAAAAATGGATGGGTGGTTGTAAAGGTGTGTGTGAAAGATTAATTTGTGGTTCTGTTATGTATTCCCAGAAATCAGACACATTTTGTCTGTATTTGTAGCAAAAACATCCTGCACAGAGTCCAAGTGTTACTGAGTTCCTAATGCTTACACGAAGTACCAGCTCAGCGCTGGGCTCCAGCGTGGGCTGAATTTCATCCCAGATGAGAGGTGCTGCTCTACATTTCTTGACAGACAGCAAAGTTGGCCTAGAAACCCCTCAAACGAATATGGAAGAAATACTGACACAGAAAAGTGCAACTTAGACCCTAATCAATTGAGCAATAGCTTAATTCTCACTGATCCTGAATTGATATTTATTTATGTGTTAGTAGATCCCCAGGACAGTAAAATTATAATTTTGTAAAATAAGGAGAAAAGTTATCTCCCAGCGCATTGAGATATTTTGACTTTCAAGCGCTATGTCTACTTCAGAATCATATAATATTACCATACACAAGATAAAAGGATCTCCAAAAATCAATAATGTCCGTAATTGTCTCTATATAGAGGCAGATAATATCTTCAAGGGGTTTAAGAGTATTATGACCTGAGTCTGTGGTGGAGCCTCTACTGGTAATCTTGGCTTTTATACTGATTTACACCAACTGAACAGTTAATGTGTTTTCATAAATGCTACATACTAGTGCTTCCAGTCTGTTTTTGTAAGGACACCATTTCCCAGCAAAGGGAAAAAACTCCACCTTTAAACCATAAAGAACTTTTGCTCTGAGTAAAACAAGTGTCAGCCATCAATCTGTTTTTCAGATGGCTTCGTTTGCAGATGGGAATTTATTTCCTACAGAGCTGAGGTCAGCAGGAAAAACAAAAAGATGAAAAAAGAGACTTCCATAATGCCCCAAAACACAGCTTTAACAGCGAAGTTCATTAAAATGAAAGCCTTGGAGTTGAGGAGGGACATTGCCCATTTGGGAAGGTGGAAGATGTTGGCGGCAGGACTTTCCAAAACACTTGTGTCTCCAGCGAAATGAGCAAAGTGCTTCACCATAGTCTCCACATTATGGTAAACAGACCTCCCACATAGTATCATTTTATGTCGCTGGTATCTGCAGTGCTGGAACAGCCTAGGGATGGGAGAGAGCCAGCATTTCTGCGTGCTTCCTGCATCCTGGGGATCGCAGCTGTGAAATAGAGCAGGGTGCACTTTCCGTTGCATCTCTCAAATATAATCCTGAATGCAACTTCTGTCATTAAGAAATATTCCCTAAACAGAGTCCATACCCCCACTTTCCATCTGATAATCATCTCCTTGTGTTTGTGGTAAGTCAACATCCTTCATCTTTGCCTTATGAGGAAAAGCTATGGCCATGAGCACTCCAAAATTCTCTCAGCGCTTACAGATCCCTACGATAACAAACAACAGAAAGCATCGAACGTGCTTTTTTCCTTTCCTTACAGAGACGGGCACTTTACTGAAAAGAGAGCGGCTCCCATACCAGCTTTCTGCCTGTGCTATCTACTGGGTTACAGCACGTGCTCATCTCTCAAATTTGGCAATGGAGGAAGGAGATGCATGATGCAGCACCATCCATTTCTGGCTATTAGTGGGGGGAAGGAAAGGGCAGAGTTTATATACCCCAGTGTCACCACATGCCGTGAGAAAACACCAGTGGGTGGCCTTTATTTCCCTTTGGCTGTGAAGAGGTGTTCGGGGCAAACCCGGCCACCTTCCCTGAACGCCGCATCTCGCTGGAGTCCCAGGAGTCACCCCCCCACCAGGGGGGACATTTGTGTTCCCGGGGTAAGTGAGCAATGCAACAGGCACACTCAAGGTCTAGGGGGGCACTGAACTGAGCTGAGCAATTTGTTCCACCATCTTCACTCAAAGGCAAAGCGTTTGGTGATTTATAGCAGTGTGGAGAGAGGCCCTAAGCCGTAGCCCTGTTCAAGTGTTCACATGCAATTGTTTTTCCTTGAGCTCTGAAGAATGTGTCATCACGCTTCTCAACGGGGAAAAAAATTTTGGACAAGCTTTTCTGAGAAGCTGAAGAAATGCTCTCCAGACGCATGGTTGTTAAGCCCGCCTTCAGTTTTTGCTAGCAGAGCCGCCTTTAGCGGCCACGTTTTTGGTCTCTCCCAATTTTTCTCACTACTCAGCACTCCTCAGAGTGGGGTCAGTGGCCTGTGACACTGGACAGGCCCCGAGGAAAGGCTGCTTCCTCGCACCCACTTTACCTCTAAGCAGTGGCAGAGTGCTGTGTGCTATAGAGAGGGTCCCAGGGAAGCCACAGGGAGCTAAACCTACACAGCGACAGGGAATGGAGATGGGGAAGAAGGTCATCTGCTAGGAAGTGGCAAGAGGACAGCAATGGTGTTTTCTTACTTCTTCCTCTCACACACGCCTTTCCCACAGCTCACAACAACTTACCGAGTCCACGAGACTCACCCTGTTTTTCACTGTGAAAACAAAGAGGAAAGGCTTAGGGCTGGGTGAAAGTGAAGTTGATTTAGGAAACATGAGACAAACAGCAAGAGAGTAGCAAGGAAAAGAGAGAGGACAAGAAAACAGAAGAAAGGCCCATGGAGCTTAGGAAAAAGTCTGTGGAAGAACAGAAGGCACAGGGAGAAGAGCAGAGTTTAAAAAGGACAAGAAATATATTGGGGAAAGAAAATTATGGAAATTATGGCTACAACAACAACAAAACCCAGAAAGAGTTGGAAGACATTTTGAAGGTGGCCATAAAGTGGTTTGAAAGGGTGTGAGTGGGAGAGAGGGAAGGCAAGAAGGGAACCAGCACAATGAGCAACACGATGTTACTGCACAAAAAGCTGGAAAGCACAGCTGGAAAGCTAACGTGCACCCAAACACTGAGGAGAACCTTGGCCTTACCAGAGCAAAGGGGGCATGGATGCCACGGGATACAATCTCACCCTTTGTGCTAAAGGCAGGGATGGGTCAAGTAAGAAAGCTCTGATGACTCCTAAGGGTACAGTTTTCCTCTTAGTATCTCCATAGCTTCTGAAGGAATTCAGTACCCCACACTCCCACTTCATAATATAAAGCACGTTGTGATTTTTTTTAGCTGCAAAGGGGGGTTATTACCCTCTTTTCCCCTACAGACATCAAGGCTGTCCCTACAGGCACAAAGGGTTTATTCTTCCCTTTACAAATTACTTTACCAGCTGAGGAACTGCAATAGCTGCCAAACCCCCCAGAAGCCCAAGATCTCTGCCCCATCCCCAGCAAGGACTGAAACGAGGGAGGGGAGAGAGGAAGGAAGGGAATTATTTTGAAACAAGTGCTGGGGAGAAACTGCAGGAACAAGCAGAGCCCAGCCTCAGAAAAGCTGGTAAGTGCTCGTGTAGCATGAGCCATTCCCTTCACCGTGCTGGGACAGAGTTACTGGGAGCCTGCCTGGGGAAGGTGAATGTTGCTGGTGAGAGCCCTCACCACTTTTCCCACCAAACCATTTGTAATTAAGAGCTGGGAGTGAGAACACCCCCAGCTAAATCAGAGCTTGAACCAGGTTTTGGTTTGGCACCAGTTCTGGTTTGGGTTTGCCCGTGACCAAAGTTGTTCTCAGCCAGCACTGGTACAAGTTCAGCCAAGGTTTCTGACTAACAGCCCTGGTTCAAGCCTTGCTCAAGGAAAAATCTGGAACAAGTTTTCTGCCCGACTCTGCTTTGTGTGTGTGTGTGAGCAAAGCTGGTCGTCTTTGCTCGCTTGTCCTGAAAAAGTGATGAATTGCAGAAGTACCCAGTTGGTGTTAGTCATTCAGTGAAGCAGGAAGGAAGCAGGAAGCCCTTGTGAGCACTAACTTTTCAAAGCAACTCGCAAAGAAAGCCAACACACACCCGCACACACCCCCTCCCCTAGGCGACATCGCTGCTCCCTGCCTCCTCACCTTCAACGGGCACCAAGTCACAATGAACATTTGCAACTCATTCAGCCCGGAAATATTTGCTCGGTGCAAACAGCTGAGGCATGTGGTGTCAGCCTTTTTATTCTGTGCAAGGCATATTTAAAAAAAAAAAAAAAAAAAAAAGTGTGGGGGGTTGGTTTGGGGAGGGAAGATGAGCCCTACACTTGCTGAACGGGAGAGGCCCGATGGTGCTCAACAGGTTCAGTTCACGCTGTGACCCTGCCTGGCTTCCTGCTATTCAGATGTGTTACTTCCCCTTTGTGGTAATGGCCTGTGGCAGCCGGCCAGAAAACACTATTAATTTCAGAAGTGGCCTGACAACAAACCCACAGCAAAACGAGAGGAAGTGGCGGGGAGGCCATCTGTTGACTTCAGTAGCACGGTAGGGACGCAGCTATGTAGGTTCTACAAGGAAAGCAGATTAATAATCCACAAAGAGGAAACTGGCTAAAATTATCCGCAGACCATATTAAAAAAAAAAAAAAAAAAAAAAAGAGCGAGGGAGGGGAAAAAAAAAAAAAAAGAGGGAGTCACTTGAGCTGCAGCTGGACAGGAAATTGCTAGAGCTGCTTGCAAATCTCCACTTTGAACAGAGCAGCTCAGGGAATGCCAAGAGCGGAAACCGTTCAAAACTGGATTAGCACAAGCCAAGTTTAACTGCAACCCACTTCTACTTTCACAGTTTATGCACTCAATCTAGGCCACTACTGCATGAGACACTGACTCACTTTTTTCCCATGTTTTGTTTGCTTTTCATTTCACACACTTGCAGTTTCTAAAATTACTTGAAATGTGCTCCGGCTGCCAGGAGTTCTGTAGAACCCCAGCCGACAGCCCCAGCTGCAGCATCAGCCCCTCACCCTGGTAGCGGTGCTGCACGCAGACTTTGGCACCAGCCCACCTTGGGCCACTTCTCATCAGAAAGGGTGTTAACTTACTAGCTGCAGCAGGAAGTTTTGCAATCACTATAACCCCCCTTTTTCCTTCTGCAGAGAGAGAACTACTTGGAAGGGTCCAGAGAGGAAATGAGGTGACTAAGGGTATATAGGGACTTTTCCTCCATGCCTTCACCTGCTAACTTGCAGTGAACAGGAAAAATAGTGGCTGAACAGGGAAAAAAAAAATATATATATATAATTTACAGGCTGCAGACTGTTGATAGATCCTTGTGAAATGAGTTCCTGCCAGACAGATAAGGAGGGCATGAACCCATCATCCCAGCATCTGTAATAGAGTGCCCAAAACTTGTAAACAAATCCAGAAAAACGGCAGCTCCTTATTCTTAAAAAAAAAAAAAAAAAAAAAAAAATCCTTATGGCCAAGCAAGGGTCAGGTGCATCCCTGGGGTAGCAAAGGGATTGCTACCTATCTATTGCTAGAATATTTAGCAATAAACATAAAAACCTTCAAAAGCATACCCTTCACCAGAGCAAGACAAGAATCCAGCACATAACACTGTTCATTCATTTAGGCACCACTGGACCAAAGGGGAAATCAAGGCTTTATTGTCTTAGGAGCTGTACAAAAGCTACTGAAAGCAACCATTACCTTTAAACATAACCATATGTGTCTGTGCAATTAACCACACTCACACAGAGGGTAAAGGGGGAATAAACCAGCCAGGTTCTCAATAGCCAAAAATAGTTATTTATTTATTAATAATTTAAGGTTTTACATTCTTATAATAAATTCCATCTTAAAACTTTTACACCGTGAATTAGACTCTCCCTTATTGGCAACCATGTGCAGGTTCACTGTGCGTACACACAGGTACAAATGTTTGCACACACTTCCAGTTTTATACAAAAAAAAAAAATGCAAAATATTGCATTTGAGGTGAAGCTCCCTGAAGAATTTGTACAGAGGTAATGCACTGTTTAGCACATCTGAAAGTTTTAAAAAGTGATCAAAAATCTTTCGCATTCGAAGACAAACCTCCTCCCAGATGATCTATTTACAAAAGGTAAGGCAAAAAATTAATTTAATTTTAAAAAAAATATATATATCATGTGGAAACTACATCAAGAGTGTGAAGGGGAAAAAAAAAAAACCACCACAAGGAAAAGAAAAATATATGAAAGAAGAGACTGTACTTGCTCACAAAACAAAATTTGCAAACTTCTCACCATTGCCATTTCTCCCTCATAGAAAGCTTGCTTCAGTTGAACAATACAAAGCACGCTGCAAATATATTCTTTGCAATTAAAGAAAAAACCACAAATAAAGCAGAATTTATGAAGAGAACAAAAACACAGATGTCCCTTGGATTGATTTCTTGAATACATGTGAATTCAAAAAAAAAAAATTGCAAATCGATTTAAGATTAAATATTTACATTGATCAAGTAGAATACTACCGAGCTCCCAGCAAACAAGTACTCCAAATACACTAAGCTGAAATCTCTTTCTTTGGCTCCTCTAAATGAAAACAAACAAACAAAAATAACCAGTCTTCACTGAAGACAGATGTGTGTCACAGATCCGGAAGTGGAGAGGGAAGCAGGACAGTTCCAGTCTCTGGAGAACACGTGCTCAGCCTGTCCGGCCTTACCCTACCCCCCATGGAAGTCCTCGGACCCGAGCCACTGCTCCAGCAGGGATGAGCACCCTTGCCCACCTGCTGCCTGGTCACCACGGTCCTTCCCAGAGAGCTCACCACGTTCCCTCCCTTCGCAATAGCCGATTCCATACTGTGTAACCTTTCCTAGCCTGTACTGGCAGCCACTTTTTGGTAGCAGAGGCCAGAAAAAAGAGAAAGCTGCGTTTTTTCTTTATCACTGCCAAAGGGAAACCATTGAGGAGTGATCCCATGAAAAGGACAGGAGGAGGGAGGCAGTGGGAGCTCACGTGGACTGCAGGGAATCCACTTGGAAGACATTCTGGTTGGAAGGGGTGGTGAAGTACAGCTGCTGGTTCGGCACTCGGTTGTCGCAGGGGCTGCTCAGCCCCAGAGTCCTCTCAAAGTCCAACAGCTGACCCATGAAGTTGAAGTTGGGCGAAATGTTGGACTTCTTCATCTTGACAATATCGTAGGCATCGTTCATGGACAAGTTGAGCTTCTGCATGAGGTAGGCCACTGTCACTGTGACCGAGCGGCTGATCCCTGCTAAGCAATGCACCAGCACGCCGCAGTTCTTCCCCCGTGCTTCATCTGTACGGAGACAAAGAGGCAGAGAAGGACACATAAGACAGGGGGTTGGTAACTGATCTCTCTACACGAGTGAGATTAGTATCAAGTAGGAAGAAAGGACGATTCTGATCCCGGTAGCCAGCAGTGCAACGCAAGAGTTAACTTCACCGGCTTAAAACCAGGACAAGAGGAGAACCCACCCCCCCCCTTCCTACATGTACTGAGTCCAAGAGCTGAGAAAACTGAGAATGAGACAAAGGGAGCAGGATACGCTGCATGACACTGTTTTAAAAGTCATTTTTAAAAAGACATGCTTTCGCCTGCAGATTTGCCTTGAATTCTTACAGTCCCCTTGCCCCAGCATGGAAATCCTGCAATATGTCACTGAATGCCTTTTATACAGACCAGCAGTCTGCAAAGGTCTATTAAATTATTCTCCAACTGTTGTGCAGCTAACAATGGAGGTATTCAGGCATTTTAAAAGAATGAGGGAAGTCACAGGGGACAGCCCATTAGGAGGAACAGGATGTCAACATTGGTTGAAAATGGGTTCCTTTGTAATAGGAAATGCATTACAATGCCTGGAGATTAGTTTCTTTGTGGCTTCCAGCCCACATTTCTTCCTGCTGGGCTCAGATTACCTACATTCTCCACTATTACCGGTATCATTCAACCGGATTACAGCACAGCTTCCCAACAGATAATGAGATGCCCACCCCACCGCACCCCGATGGGCTGATTTTAGTCCTCCCAGAAACCAAGGAGGGTGCAAATTTTAACCAGAACTCCTTGAGCCCAAGGGGATGCGTTTCCAAAGCTGAGGGATAACGTCTAAGGGCTGGCTAACCAAGGCACCAAGCCCGAGAGGTATATCATTATTACCACAAGACTTAATTAAAGCTCTGACTATACATTTGCCAGGAATAACGCTTATGAATAACTCGCAGTTAAAAGCTAAAGTTATCTTCCCGGATCGTTTCTCTTTATTATACTGCTCTTCAGTAACCTCAAGAACAACTCTTCCTCCTTCCCCCTCAAAAAAAAAAAAAAAGAAAAAAAAAACCACACCACAAACGAATAAGCCATCAACCCCGAGTTCATTTGCTTCCCCACCACCACCCCGCAAGGAAGGGACTTAAAAAGATCCCCCCCATTCTGCGCATTGCCCAGTCCTCAGCTCCGACTGACAGCTCAGGGAGGAATCCCACAGCCACCCAAACCAGGTACGCGTTTGCAACCTGCAAACGTCGCCTACAATTCACCGGGGCTCCTCAATCACCCCTCAAGCAGCTCCCACCCGCACCTCAATTTAAGCCGGCTTTAAAACCAGAAAGCAGGGCATCCCCTAGAGACTGCCAGAAACGCTGCTACCCAGCTTCTCGCCCCAGATCTCCTGAATTCTGCAAAAGAAACTAAATTCTGCCGCTTGACATACAGCTGTTAGCAAATAACCGGGTCTCACCTATAAAGGAGATAGCCTCAGGAAAGAACTGAGACAGGTTTTGGCTCCAGTGGTCAGAGATCGGGATCTGTTTGTACTTGAATTCGCCGGCGTTTTCAAAGAGATTAGGCAGGTTGGGGGTAACATTCAAGATGTATTTAATGCCAAACTCTTCTAAAACGTCCAGATTAGTGGAGTCCTTGGCACAGCCTAAATAGAGGTAGGGTAAAATCTCCACCGGGAAGGAAGGCTGGTTGTTGGAGAGAGGGCTGCCATCGGAGTCGGTGGCACTATTGGGGTCTCTGTCAATGTCAGATTCAATGTCTGATGAGGAATCGGAGCTGATTCGGAGGCCTCCCAAGCCCAGGACCGGCAAAGGAGGAGAGCTGCTGCTACACGAACTGTCTAGGTTAGTTTCGCAGTGCAGGGCGAACTCGGCCTGGAACTTACTGAAACCACCTGGGGAGAAAAGCAAAGGGGTGGGGGGGTGGGAGAAAAAATGTAACCTGATAGAAGATGGCAAACCGACTTACTCTTTCCTGCTACAGCCCTATCTGCAAAGGGGCATCTGTTTCCCACCCTCTCCGAGCCCCAAGAAAAAAAAAAGAAGAAAAAAAAACTCACAAAGCAGAAAGATATGTCATACTCTCCAGCAGACTGACTAACCTAAAAGAAGGTTTAAGAAAATCGCCCGCTGCGGCGGAGGGCTCAGCACATTGAACATTAAAGCTCTGTGCCGCTGCGCCCTGCGGGGACCCCTGGAGAGACGTCTCGGCGGCATTTCCTTCTGCCCTCCCCGGCTCATGCCGGGATCCCCGTTATCCCCGTTATCCCTGTCCTCCCCACCCCGCTCCAGCGAGTCCAGACCTCGAGGTCTCTGCAAACAAAGCGAGGACGGGGATGCTGAGGGAAAGGGGAGAGGGCAGGGGGCTTTCCCCCCTGCCCAGGTTGGCGTCCTCCCAGAGCGTCAGCGCGCAATGCCCGGGGGACGCTGCGGACTGGCATTCCCCGGGCAGGGAACCGCACCGCCGAACCGCGGGGCTCACCTCCCCGTCACCCCCGCCGCCCCGGGCCCCCAGGCAGCGACCCCCCCCCCCCCCCCCCCCCCAACCCCAGGCGACCCTTCTCACCTTCCAGATAAAACGCCTTGCAGCCTTCGTCTTTGAGGCGCTTGAGGAGCAGCCCCAGCACGGACTCGCCGCCCGTGTTCTCGTTCCAGTCCCGGCTGTGCTCGTCGTACAGCACCACCGTGTCGGTGCCGCACCGGCGGGCGAAGCGCTCCCGGTCCTCCTCGCTGCTGGCGACGAGGGAGCGCAGGGGCAGGTTGCCCTTCTGCAGCCGCCGCAGCATGATGCCGGGGATGGCCACGTTGATGGCCGACTCGATGTGGGACGACTCGTACAACTCCTGGGGCCGACAGTCCATCAGCAGCAGCCGGTCGTTGCCCATCTCCAGCTGCTCGTTCAGCCACGCCACGGATTTACTAATCGCCATTTCCGACGCGAAAGGGACGGGTTTGAACGTATCTAGCATGAGGAAGGACGGGGGGAGCGGAGCGTGCTCTGGAAGCGCCCCTCTCTCTCACAGAGGCGTGCGGCGGGCGGGCTGCACCCCTCCAACTCCGCACAACTTATCTCCCTCCGCCCCAGGAAAATGAATCACGCAGCTCCCCCCGCCTCCCCGCGCCGCCTCCCCCGCGCCGGGCGGCGGTGGAGTCACGGGAAAGGAGAAGCAGCCCCGGCTCCGCTGTGTGTGCGTAAGTGTGAGTGCGTGTGTGTTTGTGTGTGTGTGTGTGTCTGTGAGCGCAGCCCGGTCTCCTCTTGTTGGGGTTTTTGTTGTTGTTGTTTCGGTGGGGTTTTTTTTTGTCAATGAATCCCTGAATGAACCTGCCCAATCGCCGCCGCTGCAGCCCCAGCCCTTGGGCTTTTCCTCCGCCCCGAGTGAATGAAATCCAATTAACGTGCCGCCGAGCGGGGCTCCCCCGCTCAGCGCGGACGCACCGCGCCGCTGACGACGGCGGCGGCGGCCGTGGTGGTGGTGTCGTGGTCGCCGCTGCCCCCGTCCCCGTCCCTTCCCCTTCTCCGCCCGCCGCCCCCGGGCCGCGGCGGCTCCTCAATGGGTACAACCGCGGGGCGCCTCAATGGGGACATTCTCCGGCGGCAGCCAATGGGGGCGCGCGGAAGGGGCTGTTGCCGCGGCGACGGGCCGGCTGGAACAGGTTGTGTTGATGAATCGTTAATGAGTTTGTCATTCACAAAAACGGAAAGGAATTTCCGCTCCGGATAAGCCGAGCGCAAACAAGCGGCAGCCGCGGCGCGGCGGGCGGGGGCGGCGGGGGCAGGTGAGGGGGCGAGCCCCGGCCCTCCCCCCCCTCCCTCTCCCCCCACTTTCCTCCCCCTCCCCTCCCTCTGCCGGGGCCGCCGCCGCCGGAACAAAAGGCACCTTTTCCCTTATTCTGTGTTTTCTCTCCCTAAATTCCGACGGCCGCGGGGGGCCGGCCGCGTCTCCCCCTCCCCCAGTTCCTCAGTGCTCATCCCGGCCCAGCTTTTCATTAGGGCGTTCCGGGAATCCCATTTTTAGGGAGGCGGGCGGCCCCTGTCCTCAGCTGATCCCTACACGGGTGAAGGGTAAACCCCGAGCTAATCTCTTCCTACGCGCCCCGGCTTCATTCGCCGCACGAAGCGCACCCGGGAAACCGGCACCGCCTCGGGAGCAGCCGGCGGGCACGGCTACAGCCCGGGGAGGGCCACCCCAAAAAACGTGACCGGGGAAAGCGGGCCCGCCCCGACGCGGCCGGCCCCTTCCAGGTAGCCGGTAGTCCAACCGCGCTCGCCCGGCTGCAGCGTGGGGCCGCCGCCAGCGCCGAGCTCGCCGCCAGCTCCGGCGCTGCGGGAGGGCCCCAACCCGGCCCGGTGGGACCCATTCTACCGGGCAGCCCCCGGCCGCCGCACCGGCTCCTCCGGCGGGGCGGCTTTGCGGGTGGGGCCCTGTCGCCGCCGGACGGCGCTTCCCCCCCGGCTCCGGACGGGCGGAAGGGCACCGCGGCCTCCCCCGCACCGGGAGGCGGGGGTGGAGTGGGTTGACGGTGGGGGGGAAGGCTGCGGGGCCCGGCGGAGCGGCGCCGGGGTAGCAAGGGCCCGGAGGGGGGGGGCGGTGGAGCGAGGGCGGTGTTGTGCCAAGGTGCGGGTTAGCAACCGGGCTAGTGAAAAGCGAGGAGCGAAAATAATAAATCGGGGGAATGCCCGGCCTAAATGTTCATCCCGCCGCCAACATCTGCCCCGGAGCAGAACGGTTCTGAAGAGGCTCCTCTGGTTTACGCTGCTGCTGTGCTTCGGGGCTGATTATTTTTATAAACCCCGGCGGAAGAGGGTTCCTGAGGTAGCGGGTGGCTGCGGGGCGTTCGCCCTGGGAACAGGTAGTGGCACGGACACGCCTGTGCCTTCTCTGCAGAAAATGTCCGTGATGCTAATTAAAGGTGGCACATCAGTCCCCGCAGTTTCAAGCAAGGCAGACACCCAGGTGGCACTAACGACATCCTCCCCAGCAGGGATGTTGAGAGGATCCCTGCTTGTTACCCGTTTCAGAGGCTTCAGGCTGCGGGACTGAAGGGTTACAGGAACCCTGACCCGAAAGAGGGGGGGTTTGGGCAGGCAGCTGTACAGCTCAGCTCGCTGCACGTACTTTGTCCCACCGCTCAGTGCCCAGGCCACCTTGGCCACCATTGAAGGGTTTCCAGGCTGTTCTTACCTGGTGCTTCACTTGCTGTTCAGCTTTGTGCATTCAGGGTATGGTGTTTAAATGTTCAGAGACGGTGACGGATCAAAGCAGGAGCCTTTGAATATTATTTATTTATTTGTTGATATCTCCCCTCTTCCCTGCTATATTTAAGTCTTCAGTTTTCAACCCCTTGTCAGGGCTCAGACAGGACAGCAGATTCTTTGGGCCTGACACTGCAAATATTACAGGCCTGTTAAAATGAATAATGGAATCATAATTTAAATCCCAATTATGTTTTTCTTAAAATTGGCACCAGGTTTATTCTTTACCCTTCTTCTCAAGTGTATCAGATCAATTTGTGTTCAAATTTTACAAATTGATATAACCCAGACCTCAGCCTTACTAACCATGGATTTCAGGCTTCGATAGGGGAAGTTCTGCAAAGTATGAGAGCCTGAAATAGGAATTCTCAACCAACCTCAACTGAAGTTACCTCTTACGGTGCAGAATAAGACAATGCTTGTCTTAGAACCATCTCAAACATTTCTTATTACTCATTTATTCTAATAATAAGATGTAATTTCTCTGTTAACCTTCATGCCAACAGGAGCCACAGCCAGAATAACCCTTAAGTGATCTATTGTCACCTAGGGGTCAATGTAGAAAACAAGCAGCAGGGGTGATACTAAACTGTAATCAATGTGACCTGGAAGCTAAAGACAGTGATAGTTTCAGTACAGCGTTCTGACAATTACTGACAAGCTCGGCACAATTATAAATACAATTTATTCATTGTAATCTATGTTATTATTAATTAATGTGGTTACATTGTACTTTGATTACATTTTTTAAAATGAAGATACACAGGAAAACATCGACACATTGCAGAGTTAAGATTCGAGGAAAACAGAACAAGCCCCAAATTGCTTCCATATTCATATAAGGTAAACTTGCCTCTGATGACTAAAATATTTTAGGAAGAAAATGTATTCTGATTATCATCTTCAGGGCATTTTCAGTGACATTTTATGGCAGTGGTTTAAAATAAAAATCTTAGTCATTCAGTATTTTAACTGAAAGCTGCATATTATGCAACCAGTTTATCATACCTGCCTAGGAGCAATGCAACAATAAATAATGATAGCATTTAAAGAGATTTTTATCATTAGTATTGTCAGACCCGATTGAAATGTTATAGGCATTAAGGTTAAGTATATGAAGGCAATAAAATGTTAGATGAGACATGCTCAAGAGAGTTTTATTTACCAAGGGGAGCTGGGGCAGAGAGACTTGTAATGATGGTGGTTATGGCCAGCTCATTGCAGGGGCAGCAGTCTGAGGGTGGCATTTGGCGAGTTGGGATCCAGGCAGGAGATTTTGCAGCACAGCAGAGTCAAGCAAGTAAAAATACAAGTGACCCCCTTTGAATTTGAAGCAGTACTTCCTTCAACACACACCAGCTGAAGAGCTCTGAAAGAGAATTAGAACTATGTAGGACATTGTTATCTTTGTCTTCACACACGTGTACGCGCTCGCTTTTCCTCTCTCTGTCTGCACCATGTTGTCCTGTCAGTCGCTGAGGGATGCAGGAGGGGGCTCAGTTAACCACACCACCCTTTGATGCTTTGTCAGAGACCAGCTCTACAGCCCAAGCCTCACCAGGAGGTCACTTACCCTTCACGCTCCAGGAATTTTTATAGTACCCTGGCAGTAAGAAGAGCATATTCCTGTTAACCACGATCCCGTCGTTCATCCCCTCATTGGCAGAATTAGATTTTGAACACTGAAATGTGTGTTTCTGGGTGAGTTTGTCTTGTTTGTGATTTGTTTTTCATTTTGTACCTTCCTGGCTGTGAATGAAACCTCTTCAGCCCACCTCAAAGGATATTCATCATGAAAAGCCTGTTTTGCTGGGTTTTGGACTATAAACTTTCAGCTCATTCTTAGCACATGTAGAGGCCTGACTAAATCTCCATGAGTTTACAGCCTGAGCTTATCTTGGCCAGAGATGCAGACACAGAGGACAAGAGTCTCACATGAAGGGTGACAATTAGAGCTTGGTGTTGCTTTGCCCAATTCTTTCATGTCTCCCCCTGTAACAGAAGCCTGGGCCCTGCATTAGGCAGACAGGCTATCTCCATAGTGTAATGGGAGAGAGAAGTACCAAAAAGTCGAGTATCTATGACACTTTGAAACCAGGCCAACTGGGCCACTGTGAGATGCTTCACAGCCTGGGACACAGAACCATCCTCAGGAGGCTAAGTACTGATGAAGTTTCTTCTTGCACTAGACATCAGGGATGGGAAATTTTTTTGCCTTATATAAGTGCTTTATTCCTCGAAGGGTACAGGTTTGTTCCTTTCTTCTGCTTAATTTGGGGAAGAATCGGAATCTGTCTTTCTGTGAGAAGATGAGGCCTCAGATAGGAAAGGCTTTTCTGTTTCTTTGGTCAGACCTTTCCCATTTCGAAGACAGGGACTCCAGCCTTGTTTTTCCATGGCCCTCTGATGACCTGTATGAAAGTGGCAGAGACGCCTTCTGTCTCAGCACTGTTTGATGTTGGGCAACTGAAGTATGCTCTGGGACTGCTGGCTGGAGAAGGCCAAAGATCATGAAACATCCTGGCATCAGGATTTTGATTGAGATGCCAACTCAACTCAACTGTAGAAATGCAGGTGCTTGGAAAATGTAGTGGAGACAGGTTTCTCCACCGACAAGTGACACTTAGTCATGAATTTTGAGGATCTTGACTGTCAGTTTTGACTGAAGCAGCAGATGCTTGTGATCCAGCTAGATAGTCATTCATCTTTAGATGTTAGATGTCAGATGTTCCCATTTTAGCTAGTAATTTAGCTAGTATTTCTCTTTATAATCAGTTTCAGGGGGTCTTCAGAGAGGACAAATTGCAGTCTGGAAAGTTTCCTTTCCAGAAGTCTGGAAACCCAGTTTCCTTCACCATCTCTAAATAGTGCCTAGTGTAACCAGCCCTTACTTCCAGGTGCTTACCTTACAGTCTGTGATTCTCTCACCTCTAGGTTTATCTGCAAGTCCTTCTCCTTTTAATGGTTCTTTTAAATTTCAATAACAGTGAGAATTAATGGCCTGTTTGTGTGAATGATCTGTTTGAAAATAGAAATACACAAATCATCTTAGACCAAACTGGCCATAAAGTGCAGAGCCTTTGGTGCAGAACTGGCTAGTGTAGAGTGCCTCAAAAGGAGAACAAAACTGCCCTGTAAAGCATTTTACTTGTTTTATATAAAGCACAAACAATTTATGGAAATGACATTTAACTGATTATTCAATGTCCGATTATTCACATCCAAAATAATTCCTGAAGTTGGAGAAATAAAGCACTAAATGACTCCATTTAGGAAATCCTTTTGACTCAAGTGCTTTCCTTGAAACAGCAAATAGCTGGATGACCTCAAGCACATATTTAATTGTGCCTTGAAATAAAGTAATGTAATTAGCAATTACTTAGGAATGATGGTTTAAAATACTTAACAGCTACTACAGGCATGCATTTATTCAAGAGGTTTTGTTTTCTTTTGACTTCTTGTAGTGTGAACTAAGTCCCCTTCTGAATCTAGCTCATACATGAGTTCTCTAAATGGTTCCTCGGGGTGTGCAAAGGTGAGCAGTTCTGTTTGACAGCAGATCACTAATGGCTGCAGGGGTTCTCCTTTCTTAGAGGATAAAATTAAGCTTGCAGGAAGGCAGTGCAAGGCACCCATTTAGCCAGGCTCACAGTATATTGACCAAGCAGACAGGCCAGAACTCTAATCTTTTTTTCTTCTTCTATTTTGGTTTTTTCTCCCCCCCCCCCCCCCCCCCCCCCCGCGCCAGGTACTGCCATTGGTAGTGACAGTTTTGGTGGCACTGACCTGTGTATCATTTCACAGGGGTTTACATTTTGCTGGCAACAGAAACATAGCGCAAGTGGGCAGCTCTGTCTTAAAAATAGTAATCATGAAGCTACAGGAGGTTATGTGGGTGCATAATTAATTACACGTTAATTGGAAAGCTTTCAAATAAAAAATGGACTGAATAATAGAGGCAAAAAAGAGAAGCAGACAATTTTTGAAGAGGCAATGGGATTGGATAAAAATAGTGATACACTCTTAAATTTGGTGGCAGTGATTAAATTAATACATTAGCATACTAGTTGGAAGCCAGATTCATATGGTACTCCTAGCTTAGCTGAGGAAAATAGCAACTCCTATTTTGAAGTCCTTATCCATGGTGCAAGAAGAATATGCAATTTGTACTGGGGCAACAACATGCTTATGTTCTTTCTTTGCCAATCCCATTGAGTTCAGTGCTGCTCAAAGTGTGCTCTCATGTTTTACCCACTGGTGCGTTTCTCTCTGCTGTTGCTTGCTGTTCAGGGGCAGCCTGTATCACACTATACTGGGCACATACATCACACCATATAAGGCTGCCGAGAAAATGCTATAATCTCTTTATTGCTGTCCATTTTGATGTGCTTGGAAGGGTTTACTAGGCACCAACATGTGGGCTAACCTGGGGAAGAGGCATTAGTACTATTGCTGAAGTATCTTCCTTCAACAGCACTGTCCCGTTTTCATCCTGTTCACTCATCCTGCAAAGAAGCAAACCTGACAGCATCGAGCAAATAGAGAAAGCAGCTCTCCCTTCCCAGTGCTAAAAGAACTTATTTCCCTCTGCGTTTACGAGGTCCCCTGATCCCAAATCTCTCTCTTATTCTGGCCATGGGAATAAAGCCTGCCCCCGGCATGACTGAAGGCTTGTTCCAGACCATGAAAAGAGTAAACAAGGACCGCGTTTGCAGAGCGCAGGGTAAATCAGCTGTGCAGAGAGCAGAGCAGGGACAGCACATTACGTAAGAAAAAAAAAAGGGCTTCATCCTGGGACAGGCATATTCAGGAAAAGAAACGCAGCACAGCCATCTTATGTTCTGGTTCCAAAGAGAGGCAATTAGGAGTCCAACCCAGGCATGAACAATTCAATTTCCGCTGTCTGTTTTTTATATGGCCACTGGAATGTGTCCTGGGGACCTGAGGGAGCCGAGCACACAGTTTGGCTCCAGGATGTCACAGGAGGAGAGACGTGGACAGATATATGTCCTGACACCTGCAACTTCCACTTAGCACATCTCCTTTACTTTTCACAGATGTAGCTGTCATGGGGACCTCTCCTGGGCCAGGCAGGACCTGCACCAAATGGGGTAAATGCGTTGACGGAAACAAGAGGTTCCTTATTACTGGGGCTGGGGGTTTCCCTGGTGACCTGCTGCTGTCAAACACAGTTTGGTAAAAGCTTATTGGGAAGTAAGCACCAAACTGGTGGCCTGACCTAGGTGCTAAAATGTCCTACTCTGTCAAAAAACAGAGCTCAAATCACACTCTGAATTTGAAGCACCAGTGGTGTTCTGGCTTCCCAGGGACAGCATGTGACATAAGTCTTTGTGTCCTCTCATGCAAGGGCCTAGCTCTCTGGTTTAGTGTGCTACATTTTGCATGCAACCCAGCCCATCTTCCCCCCACCTCATCCTCCACCCCCTGGAGATTAAAAAAACCCTACAAACTACAGTGGTCTCAAGGGATGAGTCACCGCAGCTCCCAAGCACCACAGGTCAACCCAGTAACTTTTTTTCTGGAAGCTCAGGAGACATTGGTCAGTGGGAGAGGGAAACCAGCAGAAAAAATCTGGTGTAAATAAAACAAATGGGGAAAGGATAATGCCCTAAACATGGAACAATAGTAAAGATGTCTGGGGCAGTATTGGGTTGTGCACACTACTAAGAAAGTATATATTTAAGGTTTGTAGTTCTTTTGAAAGGCATACATCTCAAGGTATAACCGTAAGTGAGGATGATAGTTATTTCTTTGTCTTTGATTCAGCATTTAAGAGCTTTGCAATATACAACATAACCTTGAAGACTGGGTGTGTGCAAATGTTGACAAGAGAATTACTGCTGTTAAGTTTATCCTGGCTTCAGTATGCTTAGATATTTATGAGGTCTTAATGGTAGAACTGTCCCATCCAAATACCAGGTCGTCACTTGGTGTCTGTCAGAGCACAATGGCCAATGGCATAATGATTGCAGTGCCATTTGTGGTCACAGTTTATGTTACTCATTTGGTACATTGGTGCCACTAGCATACTACAAAGGTAAATTATATTAAATTATTACTTCCTCTGAGCAGTTTCCTATTCTGGCTAAACTGTGCACATAAATCACTGTTCAAGTGCTCACAAGAGGTTGTTGAAGAGATGCCTAAACCCCTATGCTTTTCAGTGATGCATTGGAGCCCGCTGCTCTTTCTTAGAGGTTTTCTCCTGTAGCTTTAGTTGTAATAATTGATTTACTATTTTAGTTTTGCTCCCAGTTCCCATTTTGCACCAGTCAACCTCATTTCATGTGGCAGTCCCGTCAGTTACACATTTTTGGATCACATCGGAATTTGAATGGGAATAAGACAGAAGTGTTCAGGAAGCAAGGACCAGGATCCAGCAGTGCCCAGATCCCCAGGTCAGTGCCTCAGCACAGGATTTGGAGGAGTTGCATGGAGAGGAGCACTGTCCTACAAATAAGAAGGTTCATGGCCAGCTATCATAACTGGATTTGGAAAGGCGAACATTGCTCAGCACAGCGGTCAAAACTGAGTAGGTTGTAGATACAGTTACTTCTGTATCTTGTTTCAGCAAAGAGAATCCATAAGACCACATCAGCCACATCTAATCCCAACCCTGCCCTTATATGGGGCTTTTGCAGCTTTTGGGAGAGAAGATATCCTCCGCAGTACTGCCATTCTTGGTTGCTCCCTCTGTGATGGGTGGGCAGGATCCTGAAGACAAAGATTATCCTTTTCCTTTTTTTCCTGAGTGAAGTGTAACTTTATTGAATCAGGGAAATCACATTAGAATTACGCTGTAGATGATGTATCCTAGATGGTTAGGTCTTCAGATACGTAGAGGAACACTCAGTGAGTCAGCCCTGCAATTTCTGGTGGAGTAGGTCTATTCCGGCATGTGGGTGTTCACAGAACAATTACGTAAGTGTCAGGGTAGCGAGGAACTTTTGACATTTCTGGCAGCTTAACTGAGTTCTTTTCAGTCAAAAATATACTAATTGTTGTTCTCTTGCATTAAACACACATCATTGCCTTAACTGGATTTGTGGGGGGCATTTTTTTAAGTATCAGTTGCCAGGGCAAGATATTGGAGCGGTTTTATTCTTGAGAAAGCAGGAGATTTTTCACAGTTACAGTGAGACGAACATTTGTGAGAACCATTTTAAATCATATAAGAGGGTGCGAAAGTTGCTGTGCCATATGCCTGGAATTTACTATGATAAAGCTAATTACTGCCACTGAATGCAAGGGCCCGTCAGCATTTTCATCATCACACCCACCATCAACACCTTTTCTCTTTTTTTTGTTCTTTTTTTTTGAGTTTTAGTTAGTTACTTTTTTGCTTATATGGTTTTGGGTATAAAGAATGATAGTGCAACCTCCAGTCTAACCTTTGAAATGCCTTATGGCCTATATTCAAGGTGAGTAGGTTTGGTAGCTCACTGAAGTATGGTGGATTAAATTGCAAGGCAACTGCTTTTCTACTTGTATTGCACAGGGGGAGAAGGAGAACTAGTTTGTCAGACTAGGTCAGTGTCCAAATGGCATGAAAGAATCAAAACTTGACAACTTCCTTTCTTATTTGACCCAAGTTGTGCCTTTGGTACCAAAAACCTCCAATTAAACTAGTGAATGGATTTTTTGTTGGTCTGGATAAATATGAAATCTTTCAAGTGACCATGACGTTGATATACTGTCCCTTCTTCTACATGATGCGATTAGTGAGCCAGGTCACAACTCTGAATGGTGCTGGCCATCCAGCTGACATGCCTCAGTAATCATCTATCAAAACAGCGTATGTCCATGGCCCTTGAAGAGTCAACAAACATCTGTAGGATGGTTTTCACCTAAAAAGGTATATTTTCTCAAGTAAGTAAAAGTCAGAAAAAGGGGCTCTGTTATGTGCTTTGAGAGTTCAGAGGGAGAACTGAACCTACCAGCTGTGTGAGTGCTTGTCCACACACACCACATTGGCTATGAGATGGATGTGAGATGAAGACTCTTCCAGTGACAGTATGTGATGAGGAATCACTGGGATAACCTGTGTTCTTTGGGCTCATTTAGCCAGGAATTTTCCTAATTAATGAGGACAGCTTCAGCCTGAATGTTCTGTCTTAATGATATGTACATTATGCCAGCTCAGACTCTTAGCATAAGGGGGTACATTTTATCACTTGTCTCTGAAAATAGCAGACTCAAAGTTTGAATCTGAAGTCGCCACAATCATCCAATTCCTTCTCCAAAACTTGGAAAATTCTGGAGATCTACAGTGTGAATCCATGCCCTTATATCACTCACGGCCTGGTGGACTGAAGGGATTCATTGTTCTGATGTGTGCTGGAGGAATTGCTTACATCCAGTGAGCAAAAACAAAGGGACTCTCAGTGCCTCATATTTCCTCCCCAGGATTTATGCAAAGTAAATAAAGGAAACAAGTCTTCTGCACTGAGTGCTCGGGATGAGAGCACTCTTCACTCTAGCACAGTGCTTTCAACCGCCAGCCGCGTTGATTCGTGTGGTTACTCAGAAAACTGGAGGCAAATAAGCATGAGTTCTTGCATACCAAGAGCTCTCCATGCTCCCTGATAAAATTAATCTGTCTTAGATTCAGACACAAACTAATTACTTAAAAACAATTGCTCCTGCTCTTTTGAGACTCATTAACGTGATGCCTCTGCTATGTCAAGTAGACAAGAACTCATATACAGGCTGGGGAAGGTCACCTACCTGCATCATTCAGCTTCAGGGCCACTCAAAAACCTACAACAGGATATTTTCTTTAAAGGGTTTTGTTAGCTGGACTTTGTGGGTGGTTCTTTTCTGAAAACCTACAAAAGTAAACGTATGAATACTGCATTATTAATTGGTAAAGCTAAGAGATATATTTTCCCATATTGCTATGGGAAAATGCTGATTACAATCTGCTAACTGTCACATGTGCACCTGTCTGTCTCTATTGAGGAAGTATTGCTTTATGCAATCATTTTGATGCTATTTATCTCATCTGAGTAAGATGATCAGTATTGAGCTGGAGACTGGACTGGAAACAAATAGAATAGTAGATATTCTGGTTTTAATGGTGAGGCGACTGTAAATTGACCCAATTATCTTCACCAATATGTTCCGCAACAAGTAGCAGCTGTAACATTAAAATAGTAGCAACAGGAAAATTCACAGCCATTAGAATAACAGCAGTCTGTCCTGTGAAAATCATGTTAGGTGTAGTGCCTCACCTCCCTGTGAGCGGTGTTATAACAGGTTTTCAAGCTAGGTTAGCTGACACAGTAGGGCAAAAGTAGTGCCTGGAACAGGACTCGTGATGTCGATTGTCTTTTTGCTCTTACAGGCATAGCCCATATTGATTTTGCAACTGATTCCCTGCAGAAATATATTGCATATTACTTTAGAAGGCAAATGAGGCCAAAATTGCAGAGAAATTAACCAACTGCTTTTTATTTTCAGGGCTTGGAATTGATCAGTCTCTCTGATCATCCATTAAGCTGGATTCCGCACATTTCCTTTAGAAGGAAAGGCAAAGTGAACTTCTGACCATAGAGACAGTACAGATGTGAAAAACATGCCAGAAGGATCAGGTCAAGCTGTGGCAATGCGAGCTCCAAGCAGGGGTTACAAGTAAGGTGAAGGTGACCCCAAAACCTCCTCTATGCCAACAGCTGCCCTGTGGATCTGCACAGCTCCAGCCATGGGTCCCTTGTCTCCTTTCCTCCCAAATTCCCACTTGACCTTCATACTCAGGCCTCCAAAAACATGTGAACTGCCCATATTCTCTAGGGATTAAAGGTTTGCCTGTAAGCAATTCCTGGGCATCTAACGTGTGTCCTATAGGTACTGTCATGAAGCACACTTATGAAGGGGTTAAATGGGCCAGCATGGAGGGAATGAGTGTTTGCTGAGGTTGTTTTAGCCTAAGGCCACCCCTTAGAGCAAGAGCCTGTTTGGGAGCAGCCAGAGGACTTTTTGCTTGCTCAGGATGGGGTCACAAACTATGGCTGAAGTCAGGGAGGAAGGAGCGAGGTCTAGACAAAATGGGGCCATTAAACCTGAGATAACTGCCTTCTGTGAAACATGGTCTCTTTCTCAGAGAGCAGGCTGCCCACCTAGTCCAGTTTCTGTCTGAATTCTTACCATCATGAGGAGAAAATGCTTTAGCTGACATATTCTTGTGTAGAGACTGGTTTCTCTAGCTCTTCATAATCTTCCCAGCAAAGGCATTTGTTGAAACTCAAGGTGTCTTTGTTTCTGCTGCTGGATGAGGGCACCTCACACTTTTCCGTGGGCATTGTCTAGTTCACTTTCAGATGAAGTTCAAAATGCTTCTTGAGAAGTGACAGGGAGGACTTTGTTTTCTGACTCCTTTCCTTCCCTCAAGTCCAAAGAAGGGTTTCCAGGAAGCGATTTGTGGGTTTTTTTTAGAAGACATAGCACTTCTAGGAACCTACAGTCATAATGTACGTAGAAGAGAGAAGGTGGGTGCATCATTCCAGAGGAATCAAAATAATTTCCTGAGATCTGTATGTCAAAGATTTCCTCCAAGGGTTTTCTTAGCACAAGGCCCATGTTCTTCTGAAATTCCCCATATGTTTTCAGGGCTTTCATAAGAACACGTGGGCTATATTTGCTATGGAGTGGCCCTTGGACCTGGGTGAATTTTAACTTCCAAGAATCAACTTCAGATGAAGCAACCCAAAGTTCACATCAAAAATTTTTTTTGCCCTGCTGTCAGTGACATTTGTGAATGATGGAAAACCATCCATATGGCTAAACAGACTATCTCCACTCCCCCACAAGTAGTGACTTAGAGGATGAAAGTAATATTCATCCTGATCATCTGTTTTGTAACAGGATATTTAGCTCAAGCTTTCAAGAATGTCATTATTATTGGGGGAGGAGGGGAATGGGCAGTAAGACAGGGTCTGTAACAGATTATTGATGCTGGGAAGTGGGTAAGCTGGAGGGAAGGAAACCTGCTTGAACCCCACCAGCCTTGCTATTGCCTAGGAAGAGGGGCTGTGGGCCTCTGATAATACGAGGAGGAGGACACATTCTCACCATGGTCAATTAGGAGTCCAAGGAGACTAAGTGTGGTTTGAAAAATGGTAGGACTCTGAAAGGGGGATGTTGACAACACATCTAATGCATGCGAAGAGAGGGCTAGTTAGGACAGGGACTAGGGACAAGGCTGTATATCTGTTTCTGCAAGCACATCCTTGAAAGCTAATGCCATTGCCCTGCAGGGAGGCTGACAGTGCAGGAGGGTGAATCTCAGCTCTGGGACTCTGGTCCAGTTAAGCAATTTGCATGGTTCTGATTGGTACTGGCCCAGAGCATGGCTCAGTGTTTGTGGCTGCCTAAAAAATGACCTAATTTAACTCCGTTTCTGAACTAAAGGAGCATGAAAATTTCAAAGCTTTTTGCTTCCAGTGAGGACTTCCAGGGGTGGTATTAATAGCTTTGGTGAACTGTACTCCATTGATTCAAAGCACCTGTGCTTCTGAAAGTTAGGGTTTTATCAATTTTTTATCACTTACACAGGAAGCAGTGCTGGGCTTAATGCTATTTATCCAGCTGGACATATTGACTTTGACTTAGGAGATCAAAGCATTTGGGTTAGGGATTGTGTAACATCTTCCTATAAGAACTGTCAGGGGTAAATTTACCAAAGCCTGAAACTTTGATTGATGATAATTTTGCATGAGTGTTCAGCATCAGGAAGCACACAATAGACCCTTTCTCTTAGTGGAGCTGCAGGGACGTGGCACCTTTAAACATACATATTTTGAAATACATTTCATCACCTCCTCGAACATAACAGTACACAAAACCCTGGAGGTACACTTGAAAGTGACCTTTCCCTGGGTGCCAAGGAGGTGGCCCAGGGCCCTTTAAGGTGCATCTTGCTCTAGTGCAAATTAGGAGCCAATAAAGAGAGGAACTTATTTGTCTTTTTGCCTTTTTTTTTTTTTTTTTTGGTTTCTCCATTGTGATAAATACCAGCATTTCCCAATAGGTAACAGGCCAGGAAGCACTTGCTCAAGAGCTCAGAGATTCAACCCTCTACTCCAGTGAGTCCTGTTTGCAGCACTGCAGATAACAGCACAGCCTGGCAGATGGGGCAAGACCTTCCTCCCAGGCTAGGTAAAAGAGACTTGACTTCTCTTCCCAGCCTATGGCGAGACACATCACCTTCTGCAAACTGATGTCCCCCATCTATTTATATGTGAAAGGGACTAAATACACTTTTAAACACTTTGGCATCTTGTATCAACCATTGTTGAGGGTTTATTTTAAATCCTCTAGCTTCTAAAAGACCCTCACCCCCTTTAGGGTAACGAGGAAAGACTCCACAGAGCAGAGCTCAGCAGGAGATGCTCATTTAGGGGCAGTAGCTGCCACCCAGCAGAGGTTACCTTCTGCCACTGGCTGTAAAGGGAGCCACGGAGAGTAATGTCCTCCCACGGTCTCAAACGAAGCTGTGTAAAGTATCTGTCCCAGCCTCAGTAGAATTAAAATGATAGCAGTCCCCTTGTCACAGGTGGTATTGTTAACATGGATGTACTTTTTGGATAGTAGCCCTTGCTGTAGTAGGGTGCATGTATAGTATTAAAATAGATAAAATATGACAGACAGTTGTGTGAATTTTTCTCTCAACATAAAATTGAAAACCAACAAGTTATATAGCATTATATTGTCCCTATTCCTATCCATCCATGGCTTTGAAAGCCATGCCAAGCTTTGATCTGCTCTGAAAATTATTGCAGCTGTACAAGACAGTGCAGACCATGCCCAAAAGAGGGGCCAACCCTACTTTGGCCCATCCCATCTTTGTAGCTGTGCCCTACGGGTCTGCCCCAGGGGCCGAGCATGGCTGCAGGGAACCATGTTGGCCATCACTTGCCCAGGACTTGGGCATCTGCAGCCAGCTTGCTCCTACCCAGAGCAGCAAGGACATTTTGAGTGGTGGTAAAGGGTTTTTGTCGCAGCTGCCGACGTTTTGTCTGCTAGTCATAGCCTTTGTCCTGAACGTGCCACCAGCTGTGCACAGCTGGCCTGTGTGGCTGCAGTGCCTCAGAGGTCTCCTGTCCTGCAGAAGGGTGGCAGTTTGAAAATGTTCTGTGGGCTTTTTCTTCTTTCCTTTTTTTTTTTTTTTAACTACAAACAAACAAACAAACAAACAGAACCTAAATATTTGGAGTGTAGATTTTATGGCTCGAGGACTCAGGATGATTAAAAGCAGGAGCCATACAGAGACATCCAGAAATGATTGTTTTTAACAAGACAGGAACTTTGTCTGAAAACAGGATGACCTGCTGCAAAAGACGCCAACAAATCCCCGTAGAGCTCTAGAAAAAACAAGCAGGCGCCTGAGCGTGCTTTAAAAAAAAAAAAAAAAAATCCTGCCTACTAATAAAAAGGGAAGTGAGGGTAAACAGGAAAAGAGCACTCCACACTGCGAGCAGCCCGGAGGAGGAGCGCTGATCTGAAAACCTGATATGGAAACTGAAGGGAAAGGTTTCTTAATATTCCCCAGGACAAACTCCCTGTGAAAACACAGCCCCAATGCAGGTTTGAGTGGTGGTTGCCTCCTAGTTCCCATGTGCCTTTATACTCATGGTATGGAGGGTTTGGGAGGGTGGCATGGGTTCTGCAGGGGTTTTTTCCTGGCTTCCACGGCTGTAAAGAAGCGTATTTTCAGACTTGCATGAAATACAGATGTAAGAGACATTTCTGGTGCATACCTGGGTTTCCTGATGATGAAGTTACTGCAGTTTTGCACACTTGTGCCGCAGTTGCACTGCGGTACGACTCACTCTCCCAATTTTAGTGTGAATCTCATGACGTGTTGTTTTTTGCTGAGCCCTACCTACTCGAGTTTTATGACACTTTCATGAACAATCTTGGTTTTCATGCATCTGAAGCAAGTCTTTCTAGCCTTCATGCTTAAGAAAGAAAATCTCGAAATCAGAAAGGCAGGTTATCGTAATGTGCAGACTGAAACCCTTATTATTGCTGTTTTATGATGGTAAATTTTAAAATCAAATACTGTTTTGAGGAATTGGGATGTTGATATTTGGGCTTGATCATGTTGACAACTTCTGCTTGTTGGCGGAATTTGCAGACTCAACTACTAAGCGGGCTTCCCCTTGCAACATGCCTACCAGCACTCAGACACCAGGAATGATAGATGTGATGGGGTGTCCATGCAGCATCAGACCCAAGACGGGCAAAATCCTTTACAGCAGGTTTCTCCTCGGTGCTGCTCCAAAGTCAAACACTTCCTCAGAGCTGAAATAACAACTTATTGCAGCTTGTGTTCACACATGGCCAGAAACAGATTCAGCAGGCAGTAAAATCCGCTGATGGCAAAAGACTCATCCTCTCCAATGTAGGGCCTGGCCCCTGCCAAAAGGTGGGTGAGTGGTTGGGGTTGGCTCTCCTCTAGGACACCAAGAGCTCTGCAGAGTCAGCTTGGTGGCTGCAGCGGTGCTCCTGTCCTCACCGAAAGAGCATGGCTTTTCTGTTTGGTGGCTCCTGTGGCAAACGCTGCAGTTGAGACAAGTACCTATGGCCCTACGGGCACTGATGGGAGCTACAGAGAGGCTTTTGGATCCTTTCCCCTGGATGCAGCCCCAAATCCCCGGTGATGCACATCTGGCGCCCTTGTGCGCCTTTACCAGACCTGACCTGGGAGTGCCTCCCTGTCCCTCTGTACCAGACTGCCTTCCTGAGAGGCTCCAGACTTTTTTGGGTGGGGGGAACAGGGGAGGAAGACTTGTTTGTGAGCTCTGAAGATAATGGAAAAGACATTAGTCTCCACCCTCTTCTGGGTATTGCTTTAAGGTTGACGTAGAATAGCTTCTCCTGGCCCAGGAAGAAGACAGACGCTGGGACTGCTTGTCACAGGGGCTACCCCTAAGCTGGGCATCTCAGACTGGGGGCCAGCTCTGCTGCTGGTGACAGGGGTGATGGCTACCCCTGCACACCTTTTTGGCCCCTGCATACCTTTTTGGCCCCTGCATCTGACACAAAACTCTTCCCACTCAGGAGCTGTTCAGTTTCCATTTGCAATCGGTCCACCTGCTGCACTGGGTTTTGCACCTGCTTTCTCAGGTAGCCCACTACCTTGGCATTTTATTAATTCACTTCTTAATTACATAACACACATGGGTTGGGATTTCTTTATTTGCTTTAGCATAAGTGAAAGGTGATTTGCTATTATTAATGTATGTGACTACCCATAGATCAAATACCTGGCCTGCAGCACCCTTTGGCACTGCAGTACTTGAGATTAAGAATTACATAGTAGACACTTCAATCAGACAAATTTCCTATTTCTGAGAAATTAAATTAAAACTTTTTAAAAAATTTTTATTATTTTTTATATTAATTTTTTACATCATCCAGATGGATAGAAATACCAGCTGCTTAGTCCACTGGTTACTGAATTATCTGATCCTCACACATACTCACAGGGACACAAACAGCTATAGCAATATGCTTTGGTTTGTCTCTATAACTTCCAAACTCACTGAGGACATGGAAGACAAGACCTATTTGCAGGGTGTAGATAAGCATGTCTGTGAAAGAATCATGAGAATCTTATTCTCACAAGATGTCCTTGTCTCCTTTGGACAAGCAAAGACATGATATAATTTATATTGATATAAGAAAAATTAATTCTAAGTAGACATGTCAAGGTGGTGACAGCTTGATTTTAAAACGTTTGTAAAATAAGTGTGCAAGATACTTAAATACATCACGAGGAGGAAAAAAAGCAAGTTAATTCCTTCTCCTCTCTCTCTAAAGATGCTTTAAACTCTGCCTTAAAATTAGTACAAATTGGGTGAGATGTCCCAGGTCCCAAATTCATCGCACAAATTGCCAAAGGAGCACAGCAGAAGCAGCATCATTGGAGATCTAACATGGCAAAAAATGTTTCATTTATGTTAAACAATGGTGAATTCAGGGCAGCTATTTAGATTTCTGCAAATATTTTTTTTCCATAGCTCTGCCTTAAGTAAGAGGTAGTGGCTTCCATTTGTTACTTTTTTCTTGAACGGTGGATCTTACGAGCCCTTTTTTTTTTTTTACATTTGCATTTGAGGACATTTTAACTCTTATGATTGAAGTGCTCACCTCAGCCTCGTGGAAGGAAGTCATGGAGGACTGATGCCATTAGTGCAGGATAACTTTTAGGCCACTCACTCTGTAATATGTGATGAAGTAATTGGCTATTTTGGTGCTGCCCGGCGGGGTCTCTGGCTTGGCCCAGTACAGCTCCCTCACTGGCTGCCATGCCTGCGTCCCGCAAATGCTTGGAGTCACAGACTGTCTTTTGCTGACAAAAAAGTCCATTCAAACCAGCCATTTTACTGCCAAACAGCTCACAGCTTTGGGCAGTGAAAACACTCTCTTCACAATGCCACCCTCTCTCTGGGGGAAAGCTGCCATTTGCAGCAGGAGGGTGGTGCTGGGCATGGGGAGGTACAGCCCCATGATGGTGTCCACGGCAGGGCATGGTCATGGCCACCACTGTCCTCCGAGCTGGATGTGGGGAGGTGGCTCCTAGAGAGGAGACAACAGGGAAGAGAGCAAAAGGGAGGCAGGCTGTGATTAAGGTTTGGGGAAAGCAGCTGTTTAATCACCAGGCCAAGGCTGGCAGGGACCTCTGGAGACCATCCAGTCAAGGCCCTCTGCTGAGAGCAAGGTCAACCAGAGCAGGTTGCCCAGGGCCAGATTTTGCACCTCTAGCTGTCAGTGGTGCAGAAGCAAGTCTGAAGTTGGAAGCCTTGAAGCCAGAAGTTTGTCATAGCACAGCTTATACCAAACTCATGCTGAGAGGTTCTGAGCTACGAGGGATGATGCTCCGAAAAGATCATTTCAACAAAGCTCTTTTTCTTTGTATTCTAACTAGGCCCAGATTATTATTTTTTTCTTGCTCCAGATATTATTTTGCATCATCCTTGCCATATGGAAGAAAGGGATGATGCTGTTCTGATCTGCTGCCATAGAACTATAAAATGGTGATTGTGTGATCTTCAGAGTAGATTAGAACTGGGAATTCACACTTTGGGGGTATTTTCAACATATTGAAATTTTTTTTCCTTTCAATCTAGACAAGCTACAGTAGTGTCAAGTTTTCCTACAAATTAGAAATCCCATCACAAATGGATTTGCAAAATGTTTTATTAATCTTCATAAACAGTGCTTCAAAGCAAGATGTTCTTTGATAACTTCCTTTTGTTATTTTAGATATTTTGTTTTTTAAAAGTCAAATTTGATTGGTTTTGGCCGTCTACATTCTCAAAACATTTTGTGAGGAAGGACTCTCAGGGACAGTCAGCACCAGCATCATTGCTCCCTCTGAAGTCATCATTGACTTCTGTGAACAGAATATGACAAAAACACAAGTGTTTTAGCAAGCCCAACATTGAAGCATGCTATTTACTGCAAGGAGTTAAAAAATTGATACTGGGAACAGGGAAGCTGTGAGTAAGCATCTCCAGTCATACATGTCATCTGAGATCAGTTACCACCAGCACAAGAGGAAATGGACACAAATTTGTACGTAAGAAGTTCCATCCAAATATGAGGAGGATCTTCTTCACATTGAAGGTGGCAGAGCACTGGAACAGGCTGCCCAGAGAGGTGGTGGAGTTTCCTCCTCTGGAGACATTCAAAACC
>BJBW01000045.1:0-34963 GCA_004320125.1 Scolopax mira
CTGGGGTTGTTGTGACCCAAGTGCAGGACCCAGCACTTGTCCTCATTGAACCTTATCCCGTTGGTCTTAGCCCATAGATCCAGCCTGTCCAGATCCCTCTGCAAAGCCTTTCTACCCTCCAGCAGATCAACACTCCCACCCAACCTGGTGTCATCTGCAAACCTACTGAGGGTGCACTCAATCCCCTCATCCAGATAATTTATAAAGATATTAAAGATAATCACAGAGTTCAAGCTCATGAGAGGTCTTGCAATACTTCTCTTATTATGTCTTTGTACTAAAAGTTCTGGTTTTATACCCAATTTATCTTCCTAATTATGAAGAGTGGCAGGTTCTTTCTCCACCTAAGTCCCCAGAAGATATTCTGATACAAATAAGCAATGCGATTTGTATATGTATATTTTTATATATACATAAAAGCTGTCACAGAAGCCTAGTATCACTTATTGGCCCAGTACCACTTCCATTTTTACTATCATACCTTTCTGTCAGTTTTCATTTTGTGATCAAAATACAGCTATAATTTTTAAAAAATGCTTTATTTAAACCATTTCTCCAAATACAATTCCTGTTCTAGGAAGATGTCCTGGGTGTATTGGCTCTTCTCCCAGTTTATCCATAAAATACGTCATTCTACCAGGATGGAGGGAGGGAATCGCTACTAAGTGAGAGTGAACTTTTGATTTCCACATAGTTGTTAGTTACAAAACTGAACACTAGAACTACTTACTTTAAGATGTCCCCCTAGCTTGAATATATATATGCTTGAATTCGCTCATTTCCATCTATGTCCAATATTCCCACCGTGTGCTTAATTCCAGAAAGGACCTGCACTCCGTCATTCATAACAAGGTTGCCTTGTTGCAAGGTTGCCAGTAGATTTTAGCAGCACAATGAACAGTTTTAACACAATATTCAAAATCAGAAAGGACTAGGGTTAGATCAGTTTGCTTTCTCTTGATTCCTGCCTAATCTCCAGCCTCGAATACACTTGTAAATATAATGTAACCACAATACACTTGTGTTCAAATGCTCATATTGTGCATATTTATAATAAAAATACTTCTTTAGTTAAGTGAAGGCTTTTTTAAAAAATTGCAGGTTATTTTCAGCTTGTTACAGGTATTTCTATTTCAAGTAAAATTGCAAATTAACTTCTAAGCTTCAGGGGGAAAAGAAATCACTACCAAGCAGCCAAAATCTTTTTCATTCTATTTTTGTCTTGTTGATCGTACAAGATGAAATAGTTATGGGTGCACATCTCAAACTGCATTTCATGCTACTGAAAAAAAGTGAACTACTTTTAGATATCAAAAGCAACATCCCATCAATGCAACCTATTTCTAAGATTGGGTTTTTTTCTATGCAATTAGAGAAACTATACTGACAAAAAGGTAACAAAGGGGAAGAAAAAAAAAACATAAATCCTGGCAGCAGTTTTTCCTCTCTCCATTCCTCCTCCCTATCTGAAAATAAATAACCATCTGGATCATTGTACTGCCTTTGTGACAGGTGGTACTCAGCTATGTTTCTCATTTCATTGGAAAGCGGTAACGGCTCTTTCTTTTGCTAATATACTTTGTTTGAAATTATTTGACTCTAAGTTAATTCATTTGAATTATGATCCAAAAATGTTCAGTGCTGATTGGGATGTATTCTTCAATTGCAACCTAATCTCTTTTCTTCTATTGGCATCAGAACTGCAAAAAGTATTCTAATAATTATTGTCTCACTAGTATAACTTCTCACATTCTCCAGCCAAAAAAAAAGGAATGCCAATTAAATATGTCTGTGTCCACAAGCCCAGTCCTACAACTCCTGTAACACAGTGAGACAATCTGTGTTGGTAAAGAGCACCAAATATTTTCTGCTACCTTAATTTTCTCCAAAATGGATAATCTACAACAGGTTATGAATTGTATGGTATTTTAAGATGGGCCTTTCATTTTTGCTATTCACTAAGTTAATATTAGAGAATACTATCTTAAAATCTAAAAAAAAAAAAAATAAGAATTGTTAAAGACTCTTTACCTAATAAAATAAGATAATACATAAAATTAATCAATACATTACCTTGCTAGTTATTAAGATAGTTCCCCTTTCTAGGGTTATTTTTCAAGTGAAATTCCTCAAACATATCCATTTAATGGGACTTTCTAAATAAAATATGTTGAATCAGGCTCTGATTAGTCACTGACTTAAATAATCCTTCAAAAAGGTTAAGCTATCTTAATTTAAAACCTGCAAGGGAGGGGATAATATACTGTTTCGTTCTCGGTTATTCCAACAACAAACTATAAATAAACATGCATCTTAGTGATGTAAGACAACATTTGTCTAGTTCAAGCTTCAAGTCATTGGATCTTACTACATCTCTTATTTCTAGGCCACAAAGTCCTCTAACATTGGGAACATTTTTTTTTATGTAGGTAGGCACTGTGTTAATATTTCTCTTCCTCTATCGTGCTTCCAATTCCTTACTGCAAGAGAAGACTTTGCACCATTGTCGTAGCTGCTCTGACCTATTCAAATTTGTACAGGAACGCCACGATATTCCATGTCTTTCCTGAACAATGCAGTGTTCAGAAGCCAGACTGTATGCCTTTGACCTCTGGATCATCCTGTTTTCCACTTCATGGAACATGATTGTTCTCCTAAGCATTGCACCACAAGGAGAGTTCCTAACAAGGGCATCTACAGGATCAGATGACAGTTACTGGAAAGGATGGATAAAGATGGCTGTGGTTTTATTTGTTTGCAATATTTCAAGTTTGTAAATACATACTAAAGGAAATACTATGAAGTGCATGTACCTACTTTCACCTTTTAAATCCTAATCATGTCCTTTGTCTGTCACTTGCCTCAGACTATAAGCACTTCAGCAGGGGGGTCTACCCCCTGGGGGGGGGGGTCTACCAGCCTCTATAACAGATCACAAGGATCACAGGGTTTTACTGTGATTGAGCAAAAGGCCCAAAACTTCAGCCCATAGGTATTCCATAGGCATTCATGTAACTATAAAAAGAACTATGCTTCAAGATATGTACAATTTATGAACAGTAATAATTTGCACATAGATCTAAGATGCCAAAGCTATCTGTCCTAATCCCAGAAACAGAATCACTAACCATGAGAACCAGACTCATCTGCACCCAAGCCACGTGGGTCCCTGAAGCAGTGCAGAGTTTGCACAGCATCCTGCCTGAGCTGTTAGATTTGGACAGGGCATTTACACAGATATTTGGTTTTGTCTCAGCCAGCTAGAAAGTTAAGATTACATATGAAAGGAATACCAGAACGGTATTTAGTTAATGTGGTGTCATAGTCATCACCTCTTCAGGAAGTCACAAGTACGGGCTCTTATCATCCTTCCTGACACATACACCTGGGATGACTTGCTTCCTTTAACTTACCATGGTCCCAAGGATGAAGTAGGGTCTCCACTACTTCATCCAAAATCACATTAGCTTGGAATTAACAATGAGATTCAAACCAAAAGCACACTTAACAGCTTCTGTACAGAAGAGTAAACTCTGTATTTCCAGTTTCAGCACAAAAAGTACCCAATTTGACTCTTGCGGTTGAGACCCAGTTGTCCAAAATTCATCAGATATCCAGAGCTAAGCTTTCTTAGTTACAAAACTAAACAAAAAAATCTGTGTATGCATTTTAAAGTGTCCCCATAGTAGAAATGTTTGAAGTCTACTTAATTCAGTACTTCATTTCTCTCTGGTGAGAAAATTTTTTATTTTTTATTTTCAATAAAAAATCCCACTCTAGATTGTATGTAATACTGAAGTTCCTCAAACCAGTGCTACGGATAATTTATGAAGTTGGCAAGCTAGCTCCCTTCTCTACCCATCACCTTTGGTGCAATCCTGGGTCCAGTGTCATGGAGATCTTTTAGCAGATGTGATTACTTTCACCTCCTCTGGGAGCTTAGTCAGAGATACCAAACAAAAATGGACAAAAACAACTCTTACTGTATTTTCTAATCACATATTCCTTCCAGACTGAGCAGCCTTCTTGCCATATACAAGATTTTTATAAACAAATACTTTAGAAATCCTACAACGTGAGAAATGTTTTACTGGTTTCCTAATTTCTAGTTCTCTAGTGGCTTTTCACAAAAACTATATCCACATGTAACACCTTATTGACAGAGATGAAGGTGTTGGCTTTAAAAGTGCTTCTCAGGTTTCAAAATACCACTTTGTCACCTTTGCTGCTCTAACCACTACATACAGGAAAAATATTTGCTGTGCCTCAACTTTCTTGCTGGCAAAATGAGAATACTGACCTACTAGTGAAACAAAGATACATGCCCCTTTTATTTTTTCACGTGCTACTTTTCCAGAAAAAAATATCTTTACATTTCCAGAAAAAATACCTAAAATCCAGAATCCAGGATCCTGACCAGCAGCACAGTGTAAATCAGCACATCTCCAGTACAGTCAAATGGGCTATGACAGATGAAAGTGCGTTCCTTACTGAAGTAGCCAACTCCAATCAAAAATTGGGATATGTAAAAAATTTCCACTGACTTGCAATTGTGTTCTTTCCCACATAGTACAATAGTTACTACGAAGTAGCAACTATTCTCTTTACAGGTAAATACTTGAGCTTTTACATTCTCTGGAGAGAACAAATTCATCCATGTTTCCCAAAAGATGGGTAATTAGGACATGGAAAATGAGATCTTTACTGAATTAGTGGCCTCACTGAGGTCAATGATAACAATTCCTTGGTTTTGTAAGAATTTCACCACATTAGATTTCCCTTAGGAAGACTACACAGTATGTGGTAGAGCACTGTTTCATTATGTTTGATAATAGTGGCAATAGTATAAAAATATATTGTGAATCCAAATACACAACTGTTAGTGACATATAATGTGTAAACTGCAACAACGATTGAAAGTATTTGTCCTACAGCTCAGAACTAGACCAAGCATGTTGGGCCAAACCAATCTGATTGCCTTCCAAAATGAAATGTCCCTCTGAAGGGTACCTACAAGAAAGCTGGGGACTTTTTACTCCTCATCCTACCGCTACATGCCCTTGTAATGACATCACACTGGAAGAGAGTAGATTTAGATTAGATATTAGCAAGAAATTTTTCACTATGAGAGTGGTGAGGCCAGGGAAGCTGTTGAGGCCTCAACCCTGGAAGATTCAAGCTTAAGACTAGACTGGATGGGGCTTTGAGCAACCAGGTCTATCAGGAGGTATCCCTGATCATGGAAGGGGGGTTGGAACTAATTGATATTTAAGGTGATATTATTCTATGGTTCTATGATATGATTCTATTTGTAGGCAAGGGGAGGGAAAGCACTATCATCTACCTTAACATTAGCAAGGCTTTCAAAGCAGTCCCTCATATCATTCTTGCAGAGAAACTGGGGAGGTATGATGAACTGGATGGGTGAATCACAAAGTCAGTGAAAAGCTGGCTGGTCCCTTTGGCCTGCAGGCTAGTAGTCAGTGGTTCAAAATCTAACTGCAGACAGCTGCAAGTGGTGCACTCCTCCAGTCAGTCAATTTTGGGGCTGATCTTGTCTAATGCCTCAAGTGTTTAACACTGATGACCTAGATGACAGGACAAAATGAGCCCTCCTGGAGCGCATGAGCAGCACCCTACTGGGGCGAGTTGTTGATACACTGGAGCAGCCATTCAAGGGGACCTCTAAAAAATGGGAGTGAACTGACAGAAACCTCATGAAGTTTAACAAGAAGTGCAGAATCTTATACCTGGGATAGGTCAGCTTTATGGGCTGAATTAGCAAGGTCACAGCCAGCAGGTACAATGATGCGATTATTGTCCTCTGCTCAGCACTCATAGAGCCACATCTGAAATAACATGGCTCTGATTTGGGTCCCCCAGTGCCCTTATGAGTCTTTTCAAATTATATACTTAGAGAATACCCTAAATTTCTGTGAACAATCTAGACTCATTTTATAGTTTATAGAGGGCAAAAAGGCATTTCTCAGCTATAATTCATCTCACCCTAAGGTAAATATTTAAGGTGAATCATGATCTAAGAATACCTGTTCCTCTCCAATGCCTTTAAAAGGATTTCACACAAATTGCTCAGATACCAATAGCCACAAGTGACACATCTAACACTGTCATCGCAGCCCCCAAGGTGTCTTGCGTTACACATGAAAAAGAGGGATGATTTATAGAGTAAATATCAGCATAAAGCCTGAACTCCACTTTTAATCCAATTTTGACTTAAACACACCAAACACAGAACTGAGCTCAAAACTTTTGCTTGGGAAAAGAAGCAAAAATTAAGCTCAAATACAATTATGCTTTCCTCCTCAAGATGAAAAAACATGATTAAAATTCCAGATATAAAGAGAAACCGGAGAACTACTAATATGACAATATTACATGGATTATTTTTGTAACATTAAATGCATAGATAAGATGATTTGTAAAAACTCTTACCAGAGCAGTAGAGAACTCTGATAACACTTCTCAAAGGAAAAAAAAAAAAAAAACCCACACTTATCTGCATGCCTGTGGATCTCTAAGACATGGGGTCTTAAAGTGATCTCTAAGTGAACATGGGGTTTCTGTATCTCATCTATTTATAGGGTCTTTAAGCCCATTAAGAGATTAAAAAAAAGACACACAAGCCATTTAGTACATGTAATCTCTGCCATTACTGCATTATTGGTAGGTTTGTAAGTGTAAGGACACAGATGTTAACTCACTCCCTAACCATTGCATTACACTCAGCAATGCCTGTACTAGAGCTCTGGTCTGAGGAATCATCGCCGGTTCCTAAAAAAACACAGCTTACACGTTAACACAGGTAAAATATGTTACCATCTGCTGGCAGGATCAGAAGCTGCCAAAGCTTCCAGAATTCCTCTAATACTATCACTACACATATGAAGACATATTAGAGTGAAAGTGTGAGGTTATGAGGATCACCTGAAACTTCCATCAAGCATAAATATCACACTGAACTGCACCGCCGGAAATGTACCCAGAGTACTTCTCATCGCCCATGTCCCCACTCTGACATATCCGTATCAAAACAAGCCCATTGTATTGTTTCTCCTCCAGTGCCCTGGTCCCCACAAAGAGGAAATTATGACGTGGGGAAGCCATGGTGTGTTGCCGCTGAGACAAGTGGGACACCAAGAGCTAAGGGCTTGTTCCCATGAAGCACCAGCCTTCTCATGAGAACAAATTGCTCTGCCCTATGCCAAGAACTGATGGTCATTAGGATAACGCTACAGGTCTCAGCTACAAGAAATTCACCTCTCAAATGTCTGGCATCCTACCTGTACCTTTTTTGTAAAACCTGCATTTTGCTTGAATTTTTCTGGCTCTTGGTAGATCCAATGGAAAGATTGCAAGTTCAGAAGCACAGCCATTTTTTCCCACCACAGTACGAGAAGTGTGTTTCCTCTCCATATAGACTTCTGTTTCTCTCACATCCTCAGGCCAAGCTACAACCACACAACTGGAATATGTTATGTCACTTGAATTGTATTTAGGGTTGGCAGGAGGTTAACCTGTTTAGGAGAAAGAGCGCTTTTTTTGCATCTCGATGCTCCTAGCATTCAAGATAATTTATATTTGATTATATTTCTTGATGTTATTTCAGAGAATATATTTCTGTTGTTGCAGCACAAACATTCAAATCAGAGCCTAAAATAATAACATGCCGGCAGGAGAACTGTGGAAGCACCAAGTACACTGCAAGTTTAATAGCTGTCCACCTCTGGAGGAACTGGTAGTACTGGGAGTCCTAATTTCCATTTGCCCAGTAATGACTATGGCAGCCTAGCAGATGTAAGATATGCTGAACATAACTGAGGAGCACCCTCCTGTAAGATCTTTCAGGATGCTTTATGTTTTCAGATCATTCAAAAGGAGCAAACAAAATGATCACACCACATGATTCTGTAGGTCAGCTTCAAAAACTTTAAAAATTACTGAAAGAGGATTTAACAAATTCAGTATGGAAACTTCACCATTTCCCTGCAATGAGAAAAATTGTAAGGATGTGATTATATGTAATTATTAATATTGTATTTAACACTTTAAACAGAACTTCCATTAAAGAAAAAGGAAAAAGCCTGTATCTCAAAGGGAAATCTAGTCCAAGATATCCTTGTGAGTAATATTGTCACAAGTTTTGCCATTTCTTTTTAGCTCATGAACAAGCCCCCAGGTGACAAGAGTACATTTTCACCTTAGGTGATTGCTGCTGTTTGTCCAAATCAGAAGGCTACCATTGATCAGAAAAGAGCATGATTTAATGCCTAGAGGTAGTAAAAAACAATTTAATAGAAGACATTTTTCTCTTCCTTGTGAAACGCCTGTAATAAATTACCCATTTTCCAGGCAGAACTATTCAGGAATGACAAAGTATCACCAGGCTGGATTATGGATGAAAAAAACGTTCAATGTGGAACAGTCAATACCTATTTGGGGATATTAAATAGAGGTGAGGTAGAGAAAATTCTCCAACTATTAATGAATTTTCAGAATTTTCTGCCAGGAAAGAAAGAATTCAGTATCCAAATGAAGAACCTCTGAGACATAAGGGATACTGCCACCATCTATGGTCATTTAAAGCAATTGTGATTATATCACATGTATGGCTTGTTCAAATCCGCAAAGCCACAAGCATTAGAGCACACAGCCTTAGAGTCACGTGAAACAGCAATTCCACATTTGTCTGAAACTCCACATATTGGTGAATTATCCGAACGATGACACACAGCGCTACGAGAATACACCAGTTGTGTAACCACAGAGGGAGGCCTTACAAGTTCATCAGAACACCTAACATAAGGGTCCTTGCAGTGACTCTCACCTGCCACTGCAAAAGAAGCAAATATCAAAAATATTCCCTATTTTGAATAGAAACTTGAAACTTGCAAATGAGAAACTTGCACATTGTGCAATAGGAACATAGGAATGAGTTTTTCTATCATATATAACTGATCTGGAAATTTTATCTAGAGAGCAACATAAAAATAGGAACCTTGTCTGGCATCCCTCTAAGATCCAGGCTCCTTGTTTAACAGGGACCATACAGCCAAGATTGAACTTATTTGCTTATTTATATAGTTCTCTCTTTCATCCCAGCAAAATGCAACAAAAACATACCATCTTTGTGGAGTTTGAATGCAAGGCATTCAACTATTAACTACTCAATTATTAACTATTCTTCTTCCATGGCACTATTATGGGATGTTTTCAACAGAAAATATATTGGCACTGGTTGTGCTTATGACACTTGCTAGCTAGTGGCCAGACACTGCAAAAGAGGTGGTCAACTTGCAGAAGGCCCTTTCCACACTGATGAAAAGGTTCAGAGATCATAAGTTTTATCAAAATTGTGAAGTCTCACTTTCCCATGTCTCAAATACAGAGCCAGTGAAAAAGTTAATGCAAACCACAGTTTGCAGTAGATTAAGCTTATTTACCCTTCTCTGACACAAATCAGCTCAGGACACAGTAGCCTTTTATAATTAAAATTCCACCTTAAGCTGCGTTTGGACATGAACTTAAGGTTTTTCCCCCTTTAAGTGTAGGTAGATCATTATGGAAACTGCTAACTTTTCCAAGTGATGCCAGACCACGTCCAGCTGGCTCAGTTTCACTTAACTGGAAGAAGATCTTACCAGCCTCAAAGTGGTGTGAAGAAGCGAGGCAGAGCCACAGTGTGCAGATGAAAGGTGACAAAAAGTAACGCTTGCCATTAAACTGCCCCCCACCCACTTAAAATCCTTCTGTAACTAACAACCATCTGCCAGCTGTGAAGAGAAACAAGGTACTACTCCAATTAGTAATGCACAATCTGATCTGTGCACTCATACTAAATAAATAGGACACACCACTTGTATACCCAATTCAATGATTGAAGTAAATTTGATCAAGTAAGAAAAACAGTAAGATGCTGATATTAGCATGTATCCTGTCACTCTCCAGAAAGCATTAAAAGCCAGAGCAAATTCTAGGGGAACAAAGAAGTTGATTTAATCCACCCAGATTAAATAAATTTCAGTGGCTACAGTGTCATAGGAGAAGATTGAAAATAAGCAAGGAGAGGAATGGCAGTGGTTTTTATACTTATCTTAATTTGCCTGATGTGTTTGCTGCATATAAGTCACACTTTGAAATGGGACAACCACACTATGCCTGAAATTAGTGGTTTTCCAGAGCACCACTTTTAAACACATACTACAGGTTCACCTCCAGCATTTCAGGTCAGAGCTGGGAGTACGGTCTTGTCCTTGGCACAATGAACAAGGGCAACGTGCCAAACCTGGCCCAGACTTGCGCTCCAGTAAAAATAGTTAAACACAAAGTGCAGCTGCCCAAGGTCAAGTCCCAACAAGTAAAACACAGATGATCTTGAACTCTTAAGAAAACAGAATGTAACATTCAGGTCATGAACTAGCCACAAAACACAGCATTCCTACAATAAAAGCAGGTATGACTGTGCCATTTCTTCAGAGGAAGACTGAGATCCTTTGATCAGGCCTCAACTAACTTTGAAATTTCATCAGAACAATGGTGTATTAAAAAATATGAATTATTGCCCATAAATAATTTTTAGAAATGACACATAAGAAATTTTTAGAAAGGTTGTTCAATAGCACTTAAGGACATGAGACATTTATCTACAGCTTCTCTGAGCTGAACAAACCAAGATATTTTTTTGGAGTTCATGCTGATGTAGGAATTCCAGAACAACTTGCTTTGAATATATTGAACCTGCTTGGATAAGAATTGAAGTCCATTAATTTAAAAAAAAAAAAAAAGGAGAAATCAAAATCACAGTCAGAAGAATTCTTCAGTGGTTTCAGAAGCAAAACTGCAGATAAATTCCTCCTCAAAAATAACTGGAGAAGCAATATGTCAAAGATATTTAATGCCTGTTACAGGTTTGCATCTATAAAATCTCTCCTCCCAGCCGTATAAAGACCCTCTCATATGTTATCTAGTAATTTGCAACCTCCCAAGTTAAAGACCCTGTTTTGGAATAGCTCGTGCTGTCAGTGACATGGGCTTTAGTGCCACTCAGTGTTCGAATGACACAACTGCAGGGAGATGCTGCACCAGAGCACCCAAGTGGTGGGATACACGATACTTTATTAATTCATAGAAAACAGTCACATTTTAGAAGAGAGGATGATGTTGATCTTTCACTTCATCTCATCTTCAGCCTGAATAATTCTGTTTTGGAAAAGCAGACAAGTCGCGGGGAGGTTTTCAGAGGAACTGGATATTCAGCATAAACTGACACATGAACTAGCAAACTGTCACAGCCATAAGAAATTTAAAAAATCAACAGCAGAGAGTGAAAGAGGGACAGTGAAAAAAGTTTGCAGGGCAGAGATGAGACAAAGTCAGAGAGAGCAAGAAGAGACATTCAGGAGAGACGTGCAAGTGAGAAGGACAAAGTGAACAAAGAGAACGGGACAAGAGAACAGACACCAATAAGAAAAGTCAGGTAGGTTATCACTGTCTTTTGGCTCATCTGGGAAAAAACTATCTTCACTGAAATGCAAATCTTAAATTCAGAGACATGAGAAGTAATCCCATATACTATATTCCTTTATTCTCTCTCTTTCTCCTTCCCTATTCCCATTAATTATTTTTGTTATTTTTGGAGTGGGTGTTCCGTTTGTTCTAACGTAAAAACCCCTCAGAGAATACATTTGTGAAACACTTTGCAAAAAGTAAGAGTTCTGCTATTAACATCCTCTGTAAGTGAAAAGCAAACAAACAACTCACAAAGACAAAAAAAAAAGTTACTGCATTATCAGTTCTATTGACAGTAATTCCCATAAAGAGAAGTATCTACGGAGAACTTTCCACAATATGAATAGGAGTTACAATTAGATCAAGCAAGATATTCTTCCAGGCCAATAAATGTCAGAAAATTAAAACAAAACAAAACAAAAAAAAACCAACCAAACAAATAGCCATAAATTGAAACAATAATTGAGTAGGAGCTACTACTTATTCTGAAAGAAAATTTTATTTGCCCAAACAGAATAAGGTGAAGCTAAGAAATATACTGAGAATCAAACAAGCCAAGAAGACCCTCAAATACCAGAATCAGAGACCACATTTTGCATGGGGATGCTAAGGCTGTCCATAGTTGGATAATGTCACTCCCTGTCCTGCCAGCCCGACCTGGCCTACGCCAACACCAGTGCTGGTGAGCAGAGAAACACCAAAGGGCTGTCATGTGAAAACTGTTATTGACAATACATCAAGGTATCATTATCACACACAACAACTAGCATGCAACATTGCAATAAAGACATTTCCTTCAGCATCCCCATGCAAAGCCCTCAAAAAAAAAAAAAAAAAAAATCACCAGAGTCCCCCTCAGCTGGCCCGAGGACAACGCCTGCCTACCAGAGGAGATGGGTTGCCACAGTAGAGCATCACAAAAGGGTGCTGAAGGAACACAAACTGCTTGGGGCTTGTATTCTCTTTTCTGCCTGAATTTATGTAAAATCCCTAATGAATAGAAGTTAATTAGCTACACTTAAGACTGATACACAACTACAGCCATAGGGAATAAACAGGTTCACCAGCTGCTGTATTACTCCTACTACACTGTAAATTGCTGCATGCTATTAACATGCTCTCCTGGCTTCAATAAAGAAAATCTTATTGAAATCAGTAGCACACATTTCCTATTTCAGTGAGACATTGCAAAATTAAAATGATATGTAGTAAAAACAATATGTGTGAGCCACCTGCTTACTGTATGATAGAATAGATTGGCATAGAATGACAGCTGCTGCACAGCCAACATTTCAGATACTGTACTACCTTGCCAACTGGACTTAAATTCACACATGATTTCCTTGACTAGCACTGAATGAATTTTTGCTGCTATAAATATGCATTGGCAATTGTGATGAATCATCCTGGATACTAAGGGTCACTGTTCATGCAAATACATTAAGAACTGTATCCAGTGCAAAAAGTCACCGGAGCAAATATTGGTGAGTCAGGGCTGTTCTGATGACCTACATGTAAAGAACATGAAGAGAAAGGGTTACCAATAATGAAGACAGCCCCTGCAGAGCTTGCTGGGTACTCATAGAACAAAATGCTAGATGTTAAAACCAAAGAACTAATTAATCATCATATGCCTCCTCACACTAGCCTGTCTGTGAGAATTACCATGACCAAGACCTGGCAGCCTTATTGAGACACCCAGAGCCAGATTCAGCCCGAACTCCACTACTTGCTTACACCTGTCCTAAGCCTATTCTACATCTGCATTTTGTTTTGAGCAGACTTGATGCAGGTCACGGCTCTAGCCCTTAGACAGGCTTTCTGAACCCCTCTTCAGGCCCATGCAGTTCTCAGCACTTCGTAGGCATGGGGGTTTAGTGAAAGGCAAGCTATTTGATATTGCTTCTAATTTCCATTGATTTTAATTAGAGCCATGTGTCGAATTATGTTTGCAGATCTGGTTTTGCTGTTTTTATATTGAGAGGGGATGCCTAGAAATTGTAAATGTTTCTTTTAATCTAACTTTCCATGCTAACACCTTATGTCTAAAGTCAGTGCTGACAGGAGCTCTAACAAGGAACAACTACTTTAGATTTCCCTGATGATAAAATATTATTTGCATATGTAATAATAAATAGTCTGGGTCTACACCAGTAAATAATTTTATAGAGATAGCTAGGCTTTACAGTTATTCAACAAGCAACAATACTGTAGTGTTCATAAAAGGGGCAGGTTTGGGGTAAAATCAGTAATCTATTTTAACCAATATCAAATGCCAATATCCCATCTGCTAAGTCTCTTTATTTTATATCAGTCTGCCATTTTCTCTTAGTGGTAGCATCAATAAACATTGTTGGTAATCATCTGCTTGTGCTCTAATGTGGCATATTCAGTTTCATTGAACAAAGCCAGGCTGAAGATCCCCAAAGAAAAAAAAAAATGTGGCTTGTTTAGCTGTGACTCAGACCCATGTCTCTGATTTAAGAATGACTCAAAGTTGCATTACCAAACCTGAACACAAATAGTTTTTATCATATAAAAGGCTAAATGCTAATAGCAGCTCTGTTTTATTTATTCAAAAGAAATTTTCAATTACATGGGTTTTTTATCATTTTGCCAAGTGCAGTGGAACATTTCAAAAAAGGCATCAATTTGAGGAGTTCACTAAAAACAATATTTGTGTCTGATGACGTATAACAGGATTCCAGCCGGAAAACACCACTTAGATTTAAGAAAGGGTTTGCTTTGCTTTCTCTCCTTTCAGATAGATTTGGAATTCACAGTCATGAAAGGCTGGATAACAAAGCCTAGATTAGGGCTTCCCTTTGCCAGTATTTGCCATAAAATTCTCAAATATATCTAGCACATTCACAGTCTGCAGCCAGAGACAACCTAAAACACTATCACAAAAGCAGGTTTTACCTCTCTGGCACTGTAAAGCTACAGTTACAACAATTTAATTAATCCTAGCCATTCATAGTTAAAACAGGCCTGATAATCAGTGGTGGAGGGAGTTATAATAGGCCACTTACTCTGAAAAACTAGGAGATGGTAAGTCCTGGCTTGCGCAGTAACTTCAAAGCCTCACCGTTTTTGGGTTCCCATCAGGCTCTTTGGGCTTCTAGCAGGAGCAAGGCAACAAGAAACTTGCATCCTTCAGCCTTTAGACGGTTATCAGTAAGACAGGGAGGATCTGAAACTGTCAAGTTGTGAGATCACTCTGATACGCAGGTTACCAGAAACAGAATGGTAACTAAAAATGATTACCAAAAGCAGAAGCTGGAGTACCAGGCTGGCAAGAAACCCTCTGGGAATCAGTTAAGTTATTTGACTTTTCCTGCTTCTTCAAACAAACTATGTCCATTAAAAATGCCATTTTCAAGAAACCTGCATTCTGTGATGTGAAAATGTTCAATTACAGATGATTGTCAGTTCAGGCAGCGTGTCTCATGGGCCACCAGACCCTGAATAATCCCATGCTCCTGGAGGTCCTCTACATGCAGAGATGGAAAACACAGAACTCAGCACTACTGAGGACCAGAATCTCCAGGGTGGCTGGAGCAGGCTCACAGGGTTGAATTAGGCTAGTTCTGCCACTAGGACATACCTTGTCAAGGATAAGATTCCCATGCCTGCTAGCTAATATTGTATCCTGCCCTGGCATCATAATGGAAATGGTTGTGCTTCCTAAAGGCAGTCTCTTTGACATGAGACATAAAATCACACGTTTGTTGTTTCTATATTTGACATGCACATCTTGAGTTTGGGGAGGAAACAGTAGCTTCTGCTAAGAGAGATCAGAAACATCTTTTGGTAGGTGGCATGTAAAACCATGTCCTCAGACAAGAAGTTTAGCTCTAGAGAAAACTCTGATTGTTAACAGCACCGCTCTCCCAAGTGGCTAGAACCCGCTTTTCAAAGGAAAGGCTGCAAAAGTACAAATACACTGTTTACACATTATATTCTTGTACATTTGATTCACCTGTATAGTCACTGATGACAAAAAAAGGTATGACCTCAACACAGAACTGCAGCTAAGGTATCCAAATCACCTAAGCAATCTATTACATTTATTCTTCAAATATTATTATTTTCTGTAGCATTTATACTTGTAAAGGATGCTTATATTTTAGATAACAGCAAAAGCATATAAAAAGCTTTTATATGCAAAAAGCATATAAAAGCAAAGCAAATACCAGCCATTGGGAAAAAAGCAAATTTGTTTGAAATTTTGAAGTCGAAATGTTCAACTACTGCTGATATTATGTAATTAAATCTGTAGGCGTGGCTTGATAGTTGACAACACAACAGCTTATTTAGAGCACAGGCGCTGGCAAGCCCACCGCAGTCCCAGCTGGCCTGCTGCCTGGGCTATACCCCTTTCCTGCAAGAATTAAATCCCGCTTTAAAATCTTACACGGGTCTGGGATTTACTATTCGGCAGCGTCGCCTACACCAACGTTCACACACCGTGGCGCATCCCAACCGGAACCGGGCTGGGTGGCAAGCCCCGGTGGAGGGACCGCTGCCACCCGGGGATGGGGGCTCCGGCAGCCACGGAGGGGAACAGCAGCTCGTGCCAGAAAAACAGCAGTAGCACATTTTCCCCATCCCCTCCCCAGCGAAACAAATGTATCATTAGAAGCCAAAAAAGAAATCTATATTAAGATACTGCTAATGTTCTAACAAAGTGACACAAACAAGTTACACCGCTAACAACTCACCTTCTTCCTACTCTAGGTATTTATAGCAATCTCTGAAATTTTACTGATACACCACAGTCTACTAATTCTGCTGTTCTCCCACCCCAAAGGAAAAAAAAAAAAAAGTAGAATAAACAAGGGAAAAAGTGAAATCTTTAAAATAGAATTTCCTCCCCACAGTTTATTTAAGTCAGATATTTAGGACTGAGCTTATCAAGCCAACTGGTAGGCATCCTGCACATGGCATAGCACCACCGGCTCCCTGCGTGTGCTGAATCACGGCAACTGATTTTACAGGAGCCAATGGAGCATCCACATATTACAGTGCAGGAACAAACCTTTCATTATGACAGTCTCTTAAATAGAAAGTTGCTAATAAACAAAGTTGAAAACCAATTGACCAATTATTGAATGACCTTAGAATAAAATGTGCTGTTACTGTACTTGAGCTAGTGCAGCACAAGTAAATATATCTAAAAGAAAAAGCAAAGTCTTCTATGACAGAAACCAATTTGATATGGAAATGGGTCAACAGTTGCTTAAGATGTAGCACAGTTTTGATTTGATCTGCTATATTTGGACTCTGTATGAGGCGCTTCCAGTAACATCGGCATTGCTTATACATGAGACTTTTGCATAATCACTGGATGAAGCATTAGAATTCTGCAAACAGAGAATGATTTTCAAAACGACCATACATATCTATGTTAATAATGTGGATACAACAGTATTTGCTGAAGAAAAAGAACAACTGTTTTGTAAAACAATTAGGATTCATGATACATTGCTTGGCAGACTATTGTCCAGAAGCCCACACAGTCCTTTTCCAAGAGAAGCCCAGACACATCCACAGGCACCAAGTTACGCATAACACTGAGCTCAGAATCCATACAGGTCAAACAAAGAAAAGTGTAAAAATAGTTGGACATACATTTATTTTACAAATTAAATCCTGTATTTGTAGCAAACTGGTTTTTTATATTGCTGCTTTTCAGGCACAATCACAGTTTCAGTTGTTCTTATCTTAAGAAAACAACCAGATTCCATTTTACGATTTTTCTTTCAAGGATATTGTATAAACTTGTACTTCCATATACCTCAGCTGTTCACTTTCCAATCTACCTTGTTACTCCTATGCAGTCCCTAGTAATCCTTGTATCACCACAGGGATTAAGCTAATTTCATTCCTGAAAACTATGAAAGATCGTTTCACAATGTTTACCACCTACCCCAGCCAGCAGTGAATTCCTCTTTTTACTTTCCTGGCCTGGTACAATCGCATTGGTTCTTCTTTGCCCTTGTGTTCTGCTGGCCTGACCTTGGGAAGCAGAACACACCTATGTAATATTTTCCTTGAAGTATGTAATAACAACCAATATAAGCACTCACATCCTAAAAGCCAAGTGTAGGCACTAAAGGGATCAGCTGCTGACTCCTCCACAGTGATCATACAAGGGAATGTGACCATGGTCACGGATGAGGTCCTGGTAGCCCTCACAGCCTACGACCATGATTATCTGCTGGGCACAGGCAACCTTAAAACCCCAAAATTGTAGTGACCATTTTCAACTGACCTCTGTATGCTGTTTAACACTGAAATAGGACACATTCAGATTATATTAACATAGGTCATAACATTAGCATATTAACTCTGCAGAGACATATACGAACTATTGTAGCCATAGTAAGCCAGAGGGTCACTGAAGCCTAGGGAAGTGGGAATGTTGTGTCTTCACACAGAAAAGAAAACGTACAAGGCTATTTGTGATTAGTAATAATGACTGAGGCCAACACACGCTATAATTACAGGGGTTACTAACCTTTAGAGGGTCCATGTGAATATCCATTGCATTCTGCTGTTCATTCTGTGCCTTATATATCAACAAAGGTGATGTTCTGAGAACAAAAGTCTCTACAATACATATCTCTACAAGGGTACAGCCCATTCAATCGAAGCATATTTTAACCTAATAATTCCTATAGCATACTGCAATTACTAGACTGACTGCTATTAGTGAAAAGCAAGCTACTCAGTCCTATGTCTGGCTCTGTAACAGATGTCATACATAATGTTTAACAAGTAGTTCATGTCTCTTGACACCATTTTACCACTTGTAAAATAAGAATGCTTTGAGATCATTGAATGGTAGACATTATAGAAGTGGAAAGCATTGACTATTGTTTGTTGTATTATTATTATTTAATGTAACATATGGATGCAAAATTCTGGCTTGTTTGACCAGGAAGACAGCCCTATATGTTTAAAATTAAATTAGCATAGAAAAAAATTAAGCAAACAGACTATCTCAAATAGGAAATGAAATAAACAGTATGGAGCTCTTTAAATACATAACAAGCAATCAGCAAAAGGGCTGTGAACGGAACCTGAGTGGGAAGCTTGTGACCAGTGAAGCTGATATTGCTGGAAGCCTGAATGAAAGTTAAAAGGCTCCATGACTAGGCCAGACTATACAGGCAATTAGAAGTGCTGCATGTTGCCAAGGCATCAGGCCAACAAGAATTACAACTCAACAAACTGAATGAAGGAGAGTGTGGGGAGGGAAAAAAAAAATAGGAAAAAAAAAGGAAAGGCTTTAATTAAATATTTGAGATCTCACAAGGGATGGGGAAAGTGCCAGGTAACTGGAAGATGGTTAACTAAATGGAGGGGGTCTGTTCACTCATTAATGCGTGGGGGAATTTACAAGTGTAACTTCTACTACCATTAATTGGAGCTACAGTAAATGAGTAATGCCAGTGTATGCTGGAGGGGAAAGGCTCTTGCACCCAGACTGGTCTTACCTGGTAAGAGTTTATTGAAGAGTTCTGGGGTGATTTTTGTATCTGAATTAAAAAGGTCACCAAGAGGGAACTTCTTGAAATATAAGTTTGTACTACTTCAAATGCAAGATGATCCCAGAATAAAGCAATATTTTCACAAGAACTTTTCTTAGCAGCATTTTTTCAGAATTGTGCAAACTTTTACTTCTCTCTGCCCTGCACCTCAGAAATCCCAAAATAACCCTGTGGGACACATGTCAGATTCAAAGTAACTTCATTTCTACAGTTCCTTGTCAGAAGGGTCACCAGTTGGGATGATTTGATCTTGCCTGTGCTGAACTGAGATAGGGAAATGAAGCCAGCAGGTCACTCACCCGCAAAGAAAGAGGAGAACAGAAGTACTTGTGAAAGGACCTAACGTTGGCGAGGGTGGGGTAAGAACTACAAGTGTACTATGTCACTGGATCCAATTAGAAACTCTATAGATGTATTACATCAAATAAGCATATATACATTTTTATGCAGCTCCAAATTCCATGGTTTTCACAACTTCTATCACATGTCAAATTTTAAATGCATGTTAGTTATAATACAGCATTTTGCTATCCACTGCTCCTCCATTAAATCCAAAATTTGCTTCAAAACAAAATTTTAAGCTTCATCATTCCTATAGCACTATAATGAAGTCAGAAATTATTTACAGACTAAAAATAGATTCCTTTTTTTTTCAACTGCAATAAGAGAAATTTTGGAATATGTAAAATATGCTGTATTTTCAGAGCCCACATATGCAAACCACAAATAATAGCTTTGGTAACTCTTTCAGGAACATGAAATGGAGAAGTAAGAGTGAGGAAGCTTATGTCAGGGTCCAGTGTTCGTTATTTTATCAGTATTTCTAACTGTAAAAGAGAAACCATGGGAGTTTCAGAGCATAACATTAAAGAAAGGGCAGAATTCAGCATCTGTTCTCCAGATGACTATATATCATGGGATGGTTTAGAATAAGGAATCTATTTGAAAAAAAAAAAAAAAAGAAAAAAAAAGAGTGCATGAAGAAAATGTCTAAGCCTTCACAGTCTTGAGGCCACATAAAAACTTTTTAAAACTCAAACATTCAAGAACTTGGTCTTTCAAGTAAAACGTGTCTGTACAAGCACATTTTAAGACTTTGTATTCTCAACTTTTACTAAGGCTTTACCAGAATGTGGTAGAAAGCATTAGTGGTCAGGTAACGCTGACCTGAAAAGTGGTCAGGTGGTCACCTCAATAAGCCCAGCGTTTTTGAAACTAACAGGACTTAGAGTTGTTTTGCATTACAGGAATAATACAATATACCTTAAAGACTAAAGGAGAGCATTAACCCAACAAATTAAAATTATGACCACAGCTAACACTAAATAAAACACCCATTAAAGTTTTTACTGTTCTTGAAGACCCAAATAATTTCATATCCTTATCACAAGATTACCTTATAAAAAGTTGCTGCCAAGAATGATTCACTTTCTTCTCTTGCTTACCCTCAGAAAAACGCAGATATCTGTAAAGGACAGAACAGATCCACATCTGCTATTGCTGTGAAGGACAATTTATTTCAAAAGTACATCCTTTATGGCCATAACAAAATCAAGTATTAGGCAACAATCAATTCGGACATTATTTTTATACAAAACTTAAATGCTGATACAAAAGACAAAGTCGGTGTTACCAACCAAATTTGCTAAATTTCTCAAAACCAAGATGGGAAAAAATGGATAATTTTCACATTAAGGTGGTGGGCTATATTGTAGCTTAATTTATAATTTCCAGGCGTATAAGGCAAGCATAGTCAGACCATATGTCTTTTCTTGGCCTTTAAATGCTCCTATTTTCCACTAGACTTGCCTTTTTCTCCATCTATTGGCAGCCATACCATTTGCTATTCAGGTGATTGGCTGTAATGAGCCAACTCCTGTTTCCGTATGAATAACCACTTTTTTCCCCAATTACTTAAGCTGCCAGCAAGTCACTGGTGTCATGTTCTTTGATGCAAATCTGACTGTCAATAGAGAATAGGACTACTTAAAGAGAGAATTTATGATGATACCCTTAGCTTAATATTTTTTGTAAATGTTATTCAGTTTAGCTTCCAAGGAACATGGGGAAGGCGGCAACAGTCCACAGTAAGAAGTAAGAGTATCTTTAATTGGCTTTGTGCTTCACATGCCCTTGTAATCAGCCTTCCCATATGGTAGTCTGAAATAAATTTATCAATCTCCATTTATGTATTTATGTCACTTTAAAAGGTCCATTTTAGTCAATATCAAAATCTATTAAAATGTCACATTTAATTTTAAAATTTTATTTAAAAAGTTAGAACTCTGAATACATAGTTTGATATTTACAATTTTTGGAAATAAGCAGGCACACAGAAATGCATGGGGAGAGGGGAAAGCTCCTGAGGCCAACGAGCACCAGTTATTACCAATACAAGAACTAAAAATACCATTTTAACTCACTTTTTGAGAGGTCATTTTTATTAATCTTTCTTAAATGGGCTTGGATATTTTTCACTTAAAGTGAAAGAGCTTTCATTTTGCAAGCCACCACGATAAGTGTGATTGTGGGGTAAGGGACAGGCTCCTGCCTGGTGTTGGCACTCCTGATTTCAAGTACCATGTCTGACAGTAAACAGCTACAAAACAAAACTATTTTTCATCAAATAATTACTATATTAAAATTCTAATACAAAACAATAAAAGCAAGGCTATCCAGTATTCAAGGCCTAGAGTATTAACTACCTACCTTCAAACCGGTAGCATTTCGGAAAGCCTCCCCAGATGTCTATCAAATAGATTTTCTGAGTACTGCCTGTTTTTTCCAGGTGATTCCAATTAAACACCATTTGAAGCCTCTAAATAATTTCTTGAGCATCTGCTTCTGCAACATAGATACCAGCAGACAATTGAAGGAGAAAGACATTTTCAGTACTTATTAAAAACTGCTGTTGGCGCTACAAAACTCAGAGTCAGATCTGCATGTTCCCAGGTGCTCACAATTTGGGCTTTACCTGTGACCTAATTAGCTCCTGCAGGAAGATCTTTTATAACAGCAGGTGTCCTAACCGACTACTACTCTTTTGTTGAAAGGGTTTCTCTGTTGTTTTTTTCATCAATAAAAACAAAATAATAAATTAATTGTTTACATAAGGTTGACAGCGCTTTTTACAGAGCTGAGACAAAACAAGAAGCCAGCAAAGGGAAGACAGGTGAAAAGCAAAACTATTTCTTAAACAGTCTGCTAAGAGTTTTATCACCTTTGACTGTACTGATTTACAAACAAGAAAGGTTCTGTCTAATCTCTGGAAGGGAAGAGGAAGAGAAAATAGCTGCTAAACCTGAAATTCATTAGTAAAATACATTTAATATCTAAATGAAACAAAACAGTAATGTTAAATGCAGTGTCCATAATTAATTCACAAAAATACAAATATTTTTTTTAATTTAAAGTTGCTGTTTAATGACAACCATTATTATTATTGTTATTATGCTAAAGTCCGTTTTCAGATGCACACATAAAATCAGAGCAGCTCACGGTTTCTCCAATTACTCAAGGTCAGTACTAGATTTGACTCAGTATTAAGGAAAGTTTTCTCCCCACGTGCTGAAATAACATATAACCAAAAATAAATTAATGTTGTAACCCATTAACTTTGGTACAGGAGCTAACTAGAATTTGTACAAATAATTTTATACCCTTTTTTTTCCTCTGATGCATTTTGAAAGGTATTTTAAGACCCTCGCCCATTATAAAGTCCATACTCAAGCAAAAACAGCTGCCACAAACTGTTGAGGGGCGTTGCTGACCAGGTACCAGGTCAAAGGCATTTAGACCCTAGAATGAAGAAACAGATGCCTGACTGGATTTCTAAAACTTAAGGTGCATGCCTGCTCTCTAGTTGCCTAAATGCTTTGAAATCCCTTAATAAATACTAATGGACTAATACAAGGCACAGACTAGCTGGAGCCTCCATTTGAAATCTGCTCTCAAACCTCATTTGCAGATTGGCCAGATGGTAATTAGTGTGGAGGTGTTCTTCAGGCAGACTTGCTTTCAGGGCAGGGTTTTTTAAATTTTATTGGGGTTGGGGGAGGAGAAAAGGAAGTTTGGTTTTTTTCCAGCTAAGATTAGTAACAGCTAGGAAAGGGTGAATAAAAGCTGAGCTACAGCAGAATATTCTCTAGTTTGTTATATTTAAGAAAGTGCTTGCAATTTAATCCAGAGAGACCAATAAACAGAAGACTAAAATAAAAAGGCAGAAGGCTGCAGTGTCAAAGTGCTGCTAAAGTACATGAGAAAAGCAATCCACTTGGGGTTCATTGTAACACTTCTAATAATGAGCTTCCCATATTTAGACACAAGAGATAGCAAATTCAAACCCCCTGGAAAGGATACAATACAGTTATACAACAACATAGCAAACTGTATTTGTTTTGTTATTACTACCTATGCACCCTATGGTTTCTTTAGGGAAGATGCTATGATATCTTTATATCATGGTGTGTAAAATAGTCTGAAATCTCTCTTTGACATCACTAACGTACCAAACAGTGAAAGACCTCCAACTTGATGCTAAGTTTGATCTTAAGCATCACACAGAAAAAATAATATGTTTTGTTACTGCATTTCTCTCTGAGAGGTTTTCAAAATCCTTCCAGTCAGTACATGAGATAGGATACATATTGTCGGGGATAAGTTGTTAAAGTGAATTTGAAATGTGCTTCTCAAAATATCGTTTACACATTTACCAGATGGTAAAATAAACATGTAAATTGTTATCGAGTATACACCAACTTTATACTACAATTTTACCCACTGTAGAAATGGTGTAAAAATGTTGAATATAGTGTTACTTGTTCATTTAATAGTTTATTAACATTTTAAATACATTTGGAGAATAGATTTATTTTCCAAGAAAAAAATACTTACAAAAACATAATTTTAAGCCATTGATCAGGCCAAATTAACCTACTCACTTCTACATTTATCATTGTCCTTATCAATAATATGATTAGCATAATTACAGTTGGTTTCTAAATATTTGCCCATGTATATGGGGCTACACATTGTTTAATGGAATGGGTTTTAAAAGATAAATTTAAGTTGAACAAAGTGCTAAAAAATTAATTTTAAGAAGTATAGTTACCAGCATCTTAATGAAAGTAACTGCTATTAGACCAACAGGTCACATTGCAATTCAAATTTACTCTTTCATGGGCCACCATACGTGTGAAGACTTTATGAATGACAAAATAGAAAGTATGAGCTAAAAAATTCCTTTGTATCCAAAGAGGAGCCTAATGCATGCACTATTTAGCAAGATGTAGGAATCAAAATCATCCAGCTCAAATAGTAACCCTTGTCCTTCTCTCAAACAGAAGGTCCTATACACATAGTTACTTGTTAAAACCCTAGTAGAAGACAACAGATGAAGGATTTTGATGGAAGACTGTTGTTTGTACTACCTATGACTGGTCTCTCACAGTTCTGTTTCTACCAACACAGCACATCTATTACACTGTGCTATAGGATTTTCTTTCCCACATTTCAGACTATGCCAGCTCCTTTTTCTGAAAGAGAACAGTATTATTTTGCCATCTTAGACTTAGGAATTCTCCTCATCCGTGAAGATACATATTCACTCAGCATATTTTATTTTTAATCTTATGCACCCGACCAACTCTGAACTAATTACTCCCTAGAAATGAGAGTATCAACTAGCCTTCAAAATATACAAGTACTCTTTGGTTAATCCACAATGGAGTCTTGAATTCTCACTTGAGGTTTGCCTGAATTATTTTTTTCAGAGGCTTTTCACAGCATCTAAATTCAACCTCATGCCAGCCATTAAGCTCCTATTTACACTGCGGCTTTACTATTGTATGCCCTCGGCAGTAAGGTGTTATCACATAGATAAAAGGAATACATGGTTCTCAAGAGTAATAGCACAGAATTAACTTAAGAGATAAGTTAACTTTATTAATGAATTCTAGAGGAACGTGTATATCCAACAAATACTATGTATTAGTAGGTGCCACAACACAAAAAAATTTCTTTTTATCTTTAAAGAATGTGTGTGTGTCCCTACACAGAGAGCTAGCACAAAAGCAATAGGTAACAAGCTTTAACAAACCTGTCTGGTTTCTCTGACTCAGACTGTGGAAGCTTGTGGTTCACGATTCAGAAGTCCTGCTGAAAAACTAAGTGGCAAAAGCTGCTCCACACCGGGTGCTTGATCAGGGCTCCAGCAGGATTTTCTAGGAAAAGATTAAAACCAAACCAATTTGCGTGTGAGCACTTTTAAAACACCCCTTGGAATTTGCTATTTTATCAACCTACCTTTTGGATTACACTCTGCAGCTGAATTATTTTGGAAAAAGACACAGAAATATTTGATGATATTGACGAGATTGCAATAATAATGTTTTCACATGGGAATAAATAGTAACGTAACTTAATTGTATACCAGCATATACCCCCAAAATTTCCTGAAAGGGCTGGCTTAGAAACCATTAGGCAGAAAAATAAGTTCAGTCTTAAAGAAATAACCCAAGTGGGATAGGGGGAAGACTGACTGATGTATGCAGAGAGGAGGGGTCCAATAGAACACCTTCAATTACCAGTATACCTCTATATATGAATGAATAAAAGTGTTGGGAAGCTTAAAAGACTAACAAAATCCCTAGTGCATTCCAGTCACATACTGGCTTGGTGTACAAACACGTACCATAGACTAAAACAGTAAACACAAGAGGGAACTGGTGAAGAAAGCATTGTCTTCAGAGCCTGTGCCACGGAGCACCAAACACCTCTGCCAACTAACTTCGAAGCAGAGCCTGAGCCAACACTTCTATAAAGGCAGGGTGAGCACTGGAAACTTGTGGCATATGCTGCTATTTACATAACTAATTGTAGCATGCACAGTCAAAAAACAGCCTCTAGCTTTAACATATACGTGCAAAATAATTGATTTTATTATGTACAGAAAATTAGAAACTGTCAGAAACAAAGCCACTAGTAACAGCCGTGAGGAAGAATGTAGAAGATGCAGCTCCTAGATTGCAGAGGCTAATTTTCACACAGTTGTGTGGTTTACAGCTAGAATAAAATCTAGACAAGATTCAATGACAGCTGATACCCTATCCAAGCTTTCGGTAAAACTGACATACACACACCATAGTCTGATGGTGGAGACGCTCAAGAAAAATCTTCACAGTCTCAGACGAGCCGTGGTTTGTCATTGCAGACAGAGTAATGAAACTTTGCAAAGGATATTGCAAAATATAATAGTAATCTAATCTTACACCAAAAAAAATGGAAGAAATATGTGATGGAGTATAATAAAAGCCTGAGCTGGGTTGCTCCTAAATCTCTGATGAAAAATAGAAGAACACCAAGATGTGGAAAAATACAGAAGACAGACTAAAATTGCATTATACTGGTTACTTTTCTGTGAAAAACAAAACAAAACAAATTACATTTCAGGATAGCTCAGGCAAAACAGTGTAACCCAGGAAAAAATGCATATTGATTCTAGAATGTTCTCCTACTATTCAGAAATAGCATTATTTGAGACAATGTTTAATCCTATAGATTAAATCTATAGTGGCTAGACATGATATACGTATTCTTGCAATTACAAAATGGACTAGAATTTGTCACAGAATTTTTGTAAAAGAAAAAATTTTAAGAATATTATTTTAAGATATCTGCTTCCCAGTAGTTTCTTGGAAACCTGTGTTAACATCATAAAAAAAAATGTAAAAAGTTTAAAAGGTATAAAGAATCAATCTTAGATCAGCAGAGGCCCCATAAATATAATGCAGCACCCATAAATCTGGGAGTTCACTTGTTAAATACTACTCAAGAAAAAAATCAGAAACAGATACCCCTGTTGTGTAACTACAAATTCTAAAAATACTTGTATTGTATATTCTTAGAAAATGTGGCATGCTAAATATTTTGTATGAGTTAAATCCTTTACAATCACAAAAAAAACCCTGTATATAAGTGTAAATTTAAAAGTTTGGGTACAAAAGAGAACAGCCTTCCGTGAATCTCGTCCTCTTCACTAGTCCTGAGCAAGGCTCTCCTTGTTTAAGCACCCTCCACAGAAGGAGGGGTTAAAGGAGAGAGCTTTCATCTCAAATTCTGAACACAACAAGCCACGGAGGAGCCAGTGAAGTGGCCCCCCAGTAAGGAAAAGGATGGAGGAGAGCAGGGCAGAGGCTGGAGCTCCTGGGAAGATTTGGAGATCTACCCGGGAAAGGAGACCAGAGGCTACTTGGGATCTATTGGTGTATTTGCACCAGCTTGGAGCTCTGCTGCTTCATCGCCCAGGACTACAGTGATGCACCCATTATCCTAAACAACTCTCCGAGGGCAGGTTTCGTGTTATAGATAAGCCCATCTCATACCCACCTGCTCGTGAAAGGGATCACCAGCTTCCTGGTGTCCTGCTGTCCTGCCCTTGCACCCACCAGCCCGGCAGCCTTCCCTGTGCAATAACACCATCACCAGCCAAGCGACTCCAGGCAGCTGAACCCTCATAAAAGGGTTGGGTAGACAGAACTACACTTAAAATCTCCCAGATCTTTATCCTGAGGCAGCTGTAGATACCAAAATAAAGTCAAAATTAAATATAATTACTGTTTAGCACAGTATGAATTTAGCACAGGCACTACCCCTGTCCCTCTGCAGCTGGGAAACGTGACCACAGTGACAGAGCTGCATTTTAACTAAAAAGGGGAAAAAAATACCCCAAGACCCACAACAGATAACACTGTTAAAGGAGAACAGACTTAGGCCCTAATTCTGCAGAGACTTATGTGCACGTATATCCTAAACTTTATACTGTCACGGGACAATTATTTGTGTTGTTTCTCAAGTTATAACATACTTGGAAAATAAGCACATGCTGCTAATGGACTACTTTGGGGTTTGGCCTTTCAGGTTTCACCTGTCTAAATGGCGTAGGGGGAAACGTGTTCCTGAAGCAATTTTACACCCACATGTTGTTACAGTATTTTTAATGTTAATTTTATAAGCCTATTTTTTAATTTCTGTCATTAGACTTCATGTTACTTTAGTTTACGTCTACTTATACAAATAAATCTGTTTGTAAACTAATTTGTAAAAAAATTTAATTTATATCAACATTATATCAGCAATCAGAGAGAAGTTATAAGTGAATAGTGTATGGAAACACAACAACGACACACTGAAATGTTTAGAAATACAATACTGAATGTTAACATAAGAGGGGGTTCACAGTATTTAACACAAAGAAAAGAAAAATATCTATGTTAGATACAACTGCAAAGAACGTGAAAAGGATTTGGGCATTACAAAATTCCAGACACATATAAGAAGGACTGAAAATATCTAAATAATTTCCTTCCATTCAAATTCTGAACATTTCTTTTATTTTAAAATAATATAGTTGGCCTAAAAATTGCCCCTAAAAGGGGACAAATTCTTGCATAACACACACCAACCAAACTGGCACTGATTCAATTAGGAAGCAAATTAAAACATCAAAAAGAACATTGTCAATAAGCAGAAATGAAGCTTCAGTTATTCTTATAATCTAAATAGAGAGAAATAAAAATATAAGCATAGTAAGATGTCAGTTGATGTTTTTTATAATTATTTTAACACAGGAGTACCAAATATATATATCAAATTAATACTTGGCCCTATTCATTCCATCAAACAGCACCTGCTTTGGGTAGTACCTAAACCACAAGAGGAAACACTCAGATGACAGAAAGTGGTATTGAACCAGTGAGGCCAATGAAATGACATAATGGTACTCCAGTTGAGGATTTAATCCAGGCTATTTGGACCTCAACTCTGCAATAAATACCAGTCCCCAAAGAACATCTGAAATAAATGCTTGATAATGCACCCAAGAATAAAACTGTACAAAGTGGGGAAATCATTTGGAAACACAAGCACGGGAGATTTTTCTGTAAGATTTTCATCATTTCTAAACGTGGGCTACTAAGCCACTTGGAGACCAATGAAAAATGCCCCTACTCCTCACCACTTACGTATGGTGGTTTCCACAGAAAACTCAGGAACTGTCAGTAGAAAACAAAACCGTTTACTTCTTATTCGATACCTTATATCTAATTCAAGTGAAATGCTCCCTTCTCCCAAAGAGTAAACTAAGCTCCCAGAAGGGAGCTTACACCAAGCTCAAAGTAACACCTCTGTACAAAGCCGTCGGGCGTTAGCAGTACGGTGGTACGGCAGCGGCAGCGCGGGGCGGGAGGCAGGGATGCTGTAAGGGTTGCTGAGAGGGGATGTGGTGTGGAGACAATCACCTCCCCGTGTTACTGCACCCCTGATCCACTTTAGGGAAGCGTAGGCACCCATCTTAGAGCAACGGGTGAGAGAGAAGGCGCTGCTGCCAGGCCCTCGGGTGGGATTCCCAGATGATACGGGGTGAGCCCCGTCTTTCCCCAGGGCCAGAGAGCAACCACCATATTTCCTCAGTGTCTCCAGCAGGAGGTCTATGGGAGACAGAGATTTAACAGCCTAGCTGTAGTCGACTCCCAAAAAATAACTCATCTCCTTCAGCAAACATTTTCACAAAGGTAAATGAGCTGTAACCAGGGTGCTAATCAAATCACAAAAAGCATTTGTTAGCTTACATTTATGATTTCAGTTTAATTCTCTGTGGGTGGGTGTCTCCGTCTGAACTAGGACACCTTTCAGCAACCTAAATTTTCTCTCAAGGCAAAATATTGGTGTTGCTCTCGCACCCTTCAGTCCTGGACCGCTGCTGTCTGCTTCTTGGATAAATAAAAGTAGTCAATGTGTAACTAAATATAATTCAAAGAAGTAGCCTACTTAGAAAAATCAATTCCATAGCATAGGCCCATAGAAATTAAGATGTGACTTTTAAAAAATTGAAATTATGTGCCAGTGCCATCACTAAAAAAAAATAAATTAAAAAAAAAAAAAAACCAAGCAAAAAAAATATATTACAAGTGATTGAAGTGGGAGCTTGTATGATGCGCTTTGGTAACTCATCAATGCAGTGTTTCTACTATATTAAAAAATCAAATTATTAAGTGTATTCTAAATCAGTCAGTCACTTCAAGGTACACGACTATCACAATTATTGAAAAAGGCCTTGATCCTGAAAACATTTATGTCTGTGAATTTTTAGACAAGTGAATAGTCTTTGTAGGACTGACCTCTTACTTTAAGTTGTTCACACATATGAACTTGTGTGCACGATCAGAGACTAAGGCAGGAATACACATTTACAAGCTATCAACATTTTACCTAAAATGTCTCTTAAAAAAAATTCAAAGTCATTACCAGCTGTTTCTTATTTAAAGCTTAAGAAGTAAATGCTTGTTAATGTCAACGTAATGGTATAGATAGTTTTACACAGAAGTAACACACCTGAAGTCTTCATCCATTCTGCCTTCGGTTTAAAAAAAAAAAAAATTTAAATTGACCTAAAAAGTCAACTTAAGACCAACAAGATCATTTGTACTCGTATCAACCCCTTAGTGTTAGAAACACTGTAACTTTGAGAAATTGCAGAGATAGCATGAATAAAACATCACAGATTTTATTGTGTAATGTATTTTATAAGGCCAAAAGTTACATCTAATCAGCAATGGCAACCCTGGATCTTTATGAATTAATGATTATTCTACATCTGTAAGAAGGAAAATATTATGTAAGCTCAAAAATTCAGGAGAGTTATGTATATTTTCCAAACAATTTTTTTTCACATCTATACATATTTGAACAAATGGACAGCTTTCAAGTGATCACGCTCTGAAATAAGCGGTGCTTTTGTTTGTGCATTCCGAGATTAATATGCATTCTGATAAATGCATGAAATGTTATCACTAGGCTGGGTGGCTCTCTAGATGTACAACAAATACATTACATCTATTTAGCTGGAAAGGAAGGGGTACTAAACTATAACAGTCTGCTGCCTTCCATCTACTTATCACTCTGCTATTTCTTTTTTTTTTTTTATTTGACTTTACTCTCATATATTAGCAAGCGGCACGTTCCCCGCTGGAGACCATAATCATGACAAGTTTTAATACTTAAAATGAAAACTTTTGTCCATTCTGCACAGAAACAGTACCTGGAAAGCATGCTTCTCATCCAAAATCCCTTTTTCTGCTTTTCCCAATACACACACATTCCTTTTTTGCACCACAGGCATTTCTAAATTGTCCTATGTAATTTAAATAAGATTTCCAAAAACAGTAACCTTTTGCAGGGATAAATCAGAGCATTTCCAGTTGACAAAATAATTTGCAAGGGACATACAAAGCACCTGAAAACACAGACTGTGAAGAAAACCATTTTAACTATAGCAACAGCACTCACTGCATAATTTTATAAGGAAAATTATGCAATTAGGTCTCTTATCAGACTTATGAAAATTCAGATTTATGCCAGTTGGGGAGGGTGGTGGTGGTAAATCATTGTTCACCACATCTCCCTTAAGCACTACCTAGGGGAGGGGAGTGATGACCAGACAGTGAAAATTAAGAAGAACATGTCCCACCTTACGCCTATTCTGCCAATCTGTCGCGGTTGTTCTTCTAGCTCCATAGGTTTACATGATTTTTTTAATTTTTTTTTTTTTTTTGCTGACAAGTAATACAAGACAGATTCTTGCCTTCTTAGGATCTTGCAATCTAGTTTAGACATAGCACGTCAAGTGGTGATGAAAGAAGGTTAGGGTGGGTTTGAAAAGATGAGGATTCCAACAGTAAACGATGCAGAGACATCAGTTTGGTAATGTACACATGTTTTGCATGATTCATTGGACCAAAATGGCCAAAGGAACTTAAAAAGCTGTCAAAGGCATCTTTACCTCTGACCTACCTAGTCATCCATCTGCTTCCTCATACTGTCAATCAAAACCTTCCCATCCTTATCACTATTCTATTACACACATTTTCCACAACCATTTCTCCTCCAGCTCTTAAAAAATATCTCAGCAAACATTTCAATCAGTCATTAAAAACCTTGTTAAAATATGCATTGTGTCATCAAATATGCACAGCGCACTCGTGCAAAATCTGCAGAGCGTAAATCACTGTGTTACATTTGATATAGCATTAATGTGAAATATCGTAGAAAGTATTACTAGTAAGAACTTTGCATTATTTTCTACGGATCGTCTCTTTTGGAGCTTGATTTTGTGTTATATCAAATAAAGCAAAGAAAGGGCAATTGAAAAGATTATTTTACACAACAATAAGATTAAAAGCGCGCTCAGCATGCCCAGAATAACAATACAAAATGTAAATTCATGTAAAATTCATGCAACTACTTGCTGGTTTAACAAATTCATACACAGAATTTTGCTTCGACTAAACTGAGCGCACTGCAAGTATATTATCATGTACATACACCGGCTCAAAACCTGCCTTTTCCATCTCAGGTGAACACAAACATTTCAGTGTGTCGGTAAACATAGGTTTAGCGGATACAATGGTGCACCCCTAATAATAATCGTCATAATCTAAAAAAATTATAATAAAGTGACCTACCGACAGCATATAGCCTTTTTTTACTTCTGCAGCCCTTACTTCTCTTCCAATCTCTCGCAGAAATTGGTATGGAATTATCCTGTCGAAACAGTTATGGGATAGCATTAACCACTCACGCACAGGAAAGGATTTTGTTCAGACCTGTCACACGTTACGTATTTATTCCAGACCCGCCAGATAACCCTCGCCACATAAAACCCGGCGAATTGGGGTTTGACCAGCCGGCTGCCCGCCCCGGCTGCCGCTCCCCGGGGCCGGGAGCCCCCACGCCGCTGCCGGGGGAGCGGGCGGCGGCGGGGTCTCCCTCGGAGCCCGCCCGAAAACGCTGCCGACCCTCGGTCCGGTCCCTTTGCCCTCTCGGGGTGGAGGGGGGAGACGCAGCGGGGCCGGAGGGGCGGCTTTTGCTCCCCGAGAGCGGGGGACGGAGGGCAGAAAACATCGAATTTTGCAGAACCTTGCTCCCGAGGGGAGGGCGCCGGGGCAGCCCCGACACCGCGCCGCTGAGGGGCAGCCCGAAGCCCCCGGGAGGCGGAGAAGCGCGGGCGGCTCCGCGGCCTCCGCCGCTCGGTGCGAAGCGGCCGGGGAGGGCGCGCACCCCGGGTCGCCCCCGCTTCCCCCCGTGTTCCTCTCCCGCCTGACGGCCAGGGCCGCCCGCCTCTCTGCCCCCACATCTCCCGGCGGGGGTCCCGCGGCCGCGCAGCCCCCACCGCCGCCCAGGGGGCAGCACCGTTGAGCCCGACGGCCAGCGGTGGGGCCGCCGGCGCAGGCTCACGCTCCCCTCCGCGCCCCCACTGCAGCCGGGGCGATGAGGACCTGCTCAGGTGGAGCCCTGCACCCCGAGGGGGGGCAGGAATAGGCGAGAGGGATTTCAGTTGGGCTGCTCAGGTGCCCCCCATACTGCGACAGGCCAAAATCCCCGCGGCAACTCCGCACCCGCGCTTCCCCCGCTGAGGTACCAAGAACAAAACTGTCTTTTTACCTCAAGGACCTGCGCACCCCGACCCACGCGAGCGCCGGGGGACGGCGCCTTCCCTAAAAGGGGGTATTTTTGAAAGTGGAGGGGGAGCATCCCTGGAAGGTCAGCAGGGGGAGGGGGGGTGGAGAGGGAGTGGGGGCTGGACACCCCGGGGAACACGACGGGGAGCATCCCGGGGGCTCGGCCAGCGCAGCCCCCGTCCAGGGGCCTCTGCGGCCCCCCACCCCCACCCCCGGGCACGGCTCCCGCCTGCACAGTGCTCTCAGGGATATTTTTTGTTTTAAGCGTCACAACCAGGGATAATGATAAACCTCTCAAACCCGACGGGGCTTCATCTCCCTCTTTCTCCGGCTGCTGCAAACCTCCGCGCTTGGCCGCGCCGGGTAGGCACTCTCCTACGCCTCCCCCCCCCCCCCAAAAAAAAAAAAGACGAAGGTCTGGGCGAGAGGGGCAGCCCCGGCAGGGAGGGGAACCGGCGGGGTCCCCCTCCACACACCCCCGGCAGCCTCTCCCGGGCGAGGGACGGGCTCCCGCCAGCCTCTGCCCCGCCGCCTCACCGAAATTCCTACTTGCAAAACGGCGAAGTGCTTTCCCCGACACGACGTTAACGTTTTGCCAGGTTTATTTTACTTGTTATACACAGACGATACAAACGGGCAAAAACCGAAACATTTCTCAATGGAGCATGTATTGGTATAAATTATTCAGTTCCACAGACGTAACAGAACAAATATAAAAATCACAACATTCGATTTACAGAAGAGTCAAAAATATACACACGTTTATGACCCTGAATTTCTATTAGGAAATTTCCTCGAGTGTAATCTAGACTGAATATTTAGCCTGATGCATATTTCAGTTTGTAATTGTGGTGTGGTTTTTTTTTTCTTTCAATATAAAAATGCGTTAATTGTATAGATTTGCTACTCAAAATTCGAAGACTTACTATTCTGCTTCGCCGGGGGGGACACCTGGAGGGACATTAGTTCCCCTTCATTAATATAATAAGAGGTTTACAAGGAAAGATCGCTCTTACTTTCGATGTGCATTTGATTCCCCAGGAAGTCAGATCTCGGTTAGCTACTTTATGAAAAAGTCAATTCCAAAACTAAATGCAGTAAAATATACAACTCACGATTCATCTTCACTGGACTACACTATGGTTACCAACAATTCAGTCGTCTATATCTTTTTTTTTCTTTTTTTTTTTTTTTTTTTTTTAGATTATTCATTACAAAGATTTACAGCAATATAAAGAAAGAGGGGGGAAAACTGCAAAGAAATTTGAAAAGAGTTTGTCAGCATATTTGGCACCTGCAGGGACCAGTAATGGATTTGGCACTTGGGGGCGGGGGGGGGGGGGGGGGGAATTTTAAAAGGAAATT
>BJBW01000045.1:34970-83669 GCA_004320125.1 Scolopax mira
GGGAGGGAGCAGGAATACCACAAAAATAATAATATTGCTGATGTCGAGCTACTCCTTTTAAAGAAAAATACAGAGGCAGTTAATTTTGGTTTTGGAAGGCGTCATGCTACTTTAATCGACTTTCCTACGAGACGTATTTCTGTTCTTTTGAAGGGAAAGCTGAGCTATTCCTTAGCTGTGTTAGCCCAGGGCACAGCGTAATTATGTCATGCGAGGAATTGCAGAGAAAGTGAGAAACCCATTACTCGCTGCTACAGCTACGGACCACCCTACGTTTCCAGAGGCATTTAGAAAGGGTGTTTACCTGGGGAGGGCCAGGGGGAAGAGGGAGCAAAGGGCGGGGGGGGGGGGGGGGGGAATTTTAAAAGGAAATTTAAACAGGATCTAAGTTTTGTGACTTAACAATGAAAACAAAAAAGAAAAAATAAAAGAAAAAAAGAAAAGAGAAAAAATCCAAACAAATAAGAAGGAAACAGAACCAAAGGAAAGTAATCGGTTACAATAAATTAAATATTATGTACAGGCATTTCACAGGCTCTTTTCCCCCACTGTTACTGTGATCCCCTAGTATCCATCCGTGGTAAGAGGAAGGAAGCGCGGTACGGTTTTGAGAGTCTAACCATCCTACTTATCAGTGGGGCTCGGAGCGGCAGTGCCCCCCGCGCCCCCGGGCCGGGCCTGGCGGGTAGCGGAGCGGAGCGGAGCAGGGCCGCGGGGTGGGGGGGGTGTGTGGGGAGGGGGCGGCGGCAGCCGCGGCTCTGCCTGCCGGGCCGGGGGTGCGGATGGGGCAGCTAGGGGCGGGGGGGTCAGTGCGCTAACGCGGAGGAGTTATTGTGCAAAAGGACGGCGGGGCCGGGCGGGCCGCGCCTTAGCTGTGCGAGTAGAAGCCGTAGTAGCCGATGTCCTTGGCGCAGGTCTTTTCGCAGTCCCGCTGGGTGAGCACCTCGCTCTTGAGCGGCGAGGAGCTCTCGGACACCGGGGTGTCCGAGGGGGAGATCCGCCTCCTTTTGGCCTGCTCGTAAATCCCAGAATCGGTGGAGTCGATGGACTTAATGGACGAGGGCGTCTCGATCCAGCTGGAGTCGGACAAATCTTTGGGCTTGGAGTCCTCGGCGCCCGGCAAGGGGGACCGCTCGGGGGCCAGGCTCTCCGCCTCCTCCCCCAGGTAGGGGTTGCCGGCCGCCATGCGGGCCGCCGCCGCGCTGTTGGGCCAGCAGGAGAGGACGGAGCCCGACTTGCTGCAGTACTGCGGGGGGCTGCGGGCCCCCCAGCCCGAGGGGTCGGCGTAGTAGCCCAGCGGCCTCCCGGCGCAGCCGGCCGCCTGCAGCGGTAGCGCCTTGACGCCGGCGGCCGCGTAGGAAAGCAGGGTGGCCGCGTTGCCGGCGAAGTCGGTGGCCGTGTCGTAGGCGGAGGCGGCGAAGTCGAGGCGGTTGTTGGCGGGGGCGACGAACCAGCGCTGCGGCGAGGGGGCCCCCGGGTCCTCGGCTTGCTGTGGGGAGAGCAGCCCGTTGGTGTGGGGCACGCTGCGGTCGGCGCCGGGCCCCGGGCCGGCTCCTGCCCCGGGGTGGAAGCGGGACTTGGCGTAGTTACTCACGAACTGGTCCTGGAGGAAGGAGCCGGCCATGGCGTAGCGGGCCCCGGGCACGATCTGCGAGCGGGGCGAGTCGTTGGGGGAAGGCGTCAGCCGGTCCATGTCGCAGCCCGTGTAGATCCTGCCCAAGAGAAGGGGAGAGAGGTGGGTGTTCGCCGCCGCCCTCCTCGGTCCCGCGTCCGACCGGCCGCAGCCCTCGGAGCAGCGGCGGGAGAGGACGGGACGGGCTGGCGACCTCCCCAGCGCCCTCCTCGCCCTGCCCGGGGCCCTGCGCTCCTCTCCGGGCTCGGCCTCCGGCGCCAGCAGCGCCCAGGGCCTTAACGGGGAAAGGAGAGGATGAGGGGGGCGGCAGGGAGAGCACACCTTTCGGAACAGGGCGACCGTACATTAGCAGGGCCGAGAGCCCTTGCTCCGGCCCGAGCCCGGCATCCCGGTAGCGTGGAATCCCGCGCGGTGACACATTGACCGGTCCCGCGATATGCGCAACAGGCAGCTCGGTCATTTGCCGCGAACAGCATGAATGGCAGACTACGGAATTATATCGGCTGTTTAAGACTTATTATTGGGAGTCACAGACGAACCATCAACATTTTACTGAGTTTAAATTAAGCTAATCTTTAAACACCTACTGTAGGAAATGTAAAACCAGACGCATCCAGTGTTCCCTGCGTGGCCTATATATAATTCTCCCATGCTGGGCTGCAATTTGCGATTATAAAAACTTTAATGGATGAATAACTACTATCTGTATTTAATTCAGGCTAAAACTGTGCTTTAATTAACCCTCCACGCCTCCTAGAATTTCTTATCCAAAATAAACTTGGCCCTTAAACAAATTCAAGTGCTAGACCACATTGAAACTTCCCCCTCCCCCCGTCTCCTTTTCAGTGACGCCCTATAAAGTTGTTTTTTTCCTATTAAAAAGAGAAAAGCACTTGTGGCTGGGGGCGAAGGCCACGCAGCCCGTCTAAAGGCCGCGCATCTTCCTCTCAGAGCCCCGGGAAGAGCGGGCAGGCGCGGATGACGCCCTCCGTGGCATCAGGGCCGCCGTTCCCCTCCTGGCAGGGCCCGGCTCCCCCTCCGCGACCCCCGCCCGTGGGGTAGAGCCGGTAGTCGCCCCCGGGCACCTCTTGCACTAGTTCAGGCCTCGACGCCCTTGAACCGAGATCCCGCTGCTGGGGGATGCTGAACCGCTCTCAGAGAGGAGGGAGGCTTAAGCAGGCGCTGAAGATGCGCGCAGGTTCATGAGCTCCAAGGGAGGCCGCTCCCTGCCGCAATTTAGAGAGCAAAAAGGAGGTTTCACCTCTCAAAGCTGGAACCCGTCCCGCAGACCCGGAGCTCGCAGCGGGGCAGGTGAGCTCCAAGGCCACCCGCTCCCGCCTTGTGCCCGCCACCTCCCGCCGGACGGCCCGGGCAGGGGGGATGCCGGGCGGGCTGTACCCCGGGGCCCGGGCGGAGGGGTGCCCCGGGACGGGGGAAGCCGCGGCCACCAGCCCCTCCCGGGCCGGAATGTGCCCGTTCCGCTCCCGAGGACCGGGAAAGGCGACGGGAAGGGGTCAGGGGCCGATGCGCCCAGGAAGCCACACTCGGGGCGGCTCCAGCCGCAGGTCCCGTGGGGGGCCACGTCCGGGTGGGTCACACGGGTGAGCCTGGGACCAGGCGGACCCGAGGCGGAGGGGCAGAGGCAGCACGGGTCCAGACCGCGGGTAAAACTTCGGAGGCTTTAGCTCCACCCAGAAGGAAGAGAGGGGGGGGAATAAATAAATAATCAAATCCAACACCAAAGAAGAACAAAACAGGACGAAGAAATTTTTCCTCCGGACACCGGCTCTGCGGAGCCCGGGGTTACGCACAGGCGGCGGGGGTGCCCGCGGACTCAGCCCGGGTAACTCGGATGCTGCTTTCGGGGCCCTTGCGCGCAAGGGAAACGGCAATTTGGAAAGGGGCGCAAAGATACGTGCCAGGCAAAAACCAACAACAAAACCGCCGCGAGTGCCAAAGCGCGATGCGGACTCAGGTGCGGGCAGCGCGGCCCCCGGGGCGCGGAGGTGGGCGCAGGCTGCGCGGAGCTCGGCCGCAGGGACAGTCCCTCCGCGCCGGCGGCCCCGCCAGGAGAGCTGGTGGGTGCCCCCCCCGAACCCCCCCTCTCCGGGGGGCTCAGGCAAAGCCTGACATTACACATTTCGGTGTGAAATGAAGCCAACCCGCGTCCTAACGCTTCCCTCTCCGACATGTGTGCGGAGCCGGCAGAAGGGTAATAAAAATCCAGATTACTTACGTGTCGTAATTGTCTCGGAAGCCTTTTGCGAAAGGGTTGTGGTCTATTTTCAGCTGTGTGATCTAGGGAAAGAGAGGATCACGTTGTGAAAGCCTGAAAAATGTACCCTGCTGCAGCCAATACATTTTTTAAAGGATCAAGCTTTACTCTAGTGGATCAAAATGCCTTTAAACCGTGAAAAAAAAAAAAATAAAGCCTTGGCATGCTTGGAGATATCACACCCTAATATTAAGATTTGCTTTGTTGTAAGAAGTACGATAAAATTTAATATTTCACCCCACGTTTTGAGACGTGTCAGTATTCTTACTTCTTACGGATATATTTAAATCAGGAATTAGGCGAAGCGTAACGCAGCTAAGAGTTTACATTTGCATCGAGCAAAATAATTAAAGCAAGAACGCGGGCTGAACATATGTCACTTGAAACAGGGGACACCAGCCTGTAGCAAAGCCAGACCACTGCGAAACGCCGCCAAGCATTAACGAGCTTTTAATTTGAGGAAGTTGCTCCGTCACCCCCGGCGCAATCAATGAGGTTGTTAATTGATCTTTGCAGACTTAAGGCTTAAGCTAACAGCTTAACAGCCAACTGAGCCGTTTCCGACTGGAAGAGAAACGCCGCGGATAAACGCCCGGCTTCAGGCGGAGCGGCAGGATTCCTGCCCGGCCTGGCGCGGAGGGCAGCGCGGCTGCGGAAGGCCGGCGCCGGGCTCCCGGGGCAAACGAGGAGCGGCTTGGGGGTCGCCAGCCTCGGCCGGGGCAGGAGGGCACGAAGGGGGAGATAGGGAGCCCCGTCCTGGGGGAGGGAGGGGAGCGGCCGGGCCGGGCCGGGGCGGGGGGTCCTGCGGGGAGCGCGGGCGACCGGGAGAAGGATAAAGCGGGGAGCTCTTTACATCGGTGTTCTGGTAGGCGGTGACTGCTATGAACTGGGTCTCGGGGAAGGTGAAGGTCTGCACTCTGCCCGGCTGGTTGGTGTCCTCCGTCCCGTCTTCGTTCACCTCCACCACATGCAACCGGGGCTGGTACTTGTGGAGGGACTGCAGAACCACCATCTGTCAGGCAGAGGAAAAGGAGGGAGGGGGCGGCGGGAAGAAGAGGGCATTAGAGCAAGAAGGACGGGGAGAGCGATGCCCGCGGGCGGCGGGAAGCCGTGAGCCTCTCCGGGACCCTGCCACCGCCTTCCCGGGACGGCTGCGGGATCTCCCGGCCACCCCGGGCAGCGGTGGCATCCTGGGCAACGAGCTCGGGATCGACGAGGCCCGTGGCAAAATAAACGGCGGGGCTTCCCCCCCCTACCCCCCACCCCACCCTACCCTTTTATTTTCACCTAACGACTGCATCTAAAAAAAAATACACGTCCTTTCGGAAAGGGCAGGATTTTGCCTGAAGCGATAAAAATAAGTGTGACAGAGCGTCTGCGTTTCCCCCACTGACCTGCCCGTTGTTGTTTGATGCTCCTTTATTGTTTGTGAGTTTTAGTTTCCCAAAGGAGATTTCCTGGCGCATCCAGTGGGCTCCCGTGTTGGGGGAGTCGGGGTGCATGTACACCCGGTTTCCTAAGCAAAACAACAAAAAACACAAACACGTTACAATTTTCCCGTATATCACGGTTCTGTCACTGCAACAGGACACGAGGTCGAAGGACACCGTTAAAGTTAGCAGTATTTACTGCCGAAATTCCCTCTGTTTTAGCCGAAAATGATTAAACCAGCGTTTTCCGAACACCTTTTACTTTCTCCTTCACCCTTTTTTTTTTTTTTAGTGTATATATATAAAAAAACACCCCATCATTAGCCCTTTCTCGTTTCAGAATTCGCCAGAGCCAGTCCACAAAGGCTTTAATTAATCATTCTCACCTACATATGTGTCGGGAAAAGTGTTAATTGGAGGAACTTGCCTTGTACATTGGTGTCCGCCTTGCCGCAAGGAACCCATTTGCCTCCCTGAAATCTCCAGTGGTTGGGATCCGCCAAAATTACATCCACAAAAATATTGTAGTGAGCCGTGGGGTCGAGACCAGAAATATTAAAACTTAGGAAAGGGAACATACGCCTATAAAAAAGGAAAGGGAAAAAAAAAAGAAAAACAAAACAAGAGGAAAGAAAGAAGGAAAGCAAGCCACCGGCAGCGACAGGCACACGCGGAGGAAACAGCCCCTTGTGCTCCATCCTCACGGCTCCCGAGCGACCGGGAAATTAAAAAAAAAAAAAATCAAAAGAAACTCCCTCCCCGAAACGTCGGGCTTTCCGCGGGGACCGGCTGAGGACAGCGGGCGCGGGGACCCGCGGGGCGGCGGGGAGGGCTGCCCCGGCGGGCACCGGTACCGGCACCGGCAGCCGGCGCAGGGGCCCCGGCGGCGGGCGGCTCCCCCGGGGCGGCAGAGGCTCCGGGCGGCTTCCCCGGCGGCTCAGCCCCGACACCCGGCTCGGGTCCCGGCGCGGTGGCTGCTTACCTCCCCTGCTTGGTGATGATCATCTCCGTCTGGTGCCGGTGAAATTTCAGCCAGAGTGGCCTGTTGCACAGGTAGACCTGAGCCTTCCCGGGAACTAGCCCCGGCTGGGTGGAGGAGAACTGGTAGAAGGGTGCCCCTTGATAGGAATGGCCGTACTGCTGGGGGTACGGGTAGCCCGCCGTGGGGTAGCCTTGTGGAGAAGAGTTGGACAGGAGGCTGTTATAAGCTCCGTTGGTGATCACAGGATGGTGAGCCATGTAGCGGCTGGGGCTGGCGATGGAGAAGGCTGGGTGAGCAGGTCCATGCTGGCTGGGGTAAGGGAACATGGTACTAGGAGCAGAGGCAGCAGACTGGGGCTGGCTGGACTGAGAGAGCAGATAGCGATCTGCAGCAGATCCATCGAAACTGTGACGAAGCTCAGAGACCCCGTCCAAGACGGGAGAGAGTTTATTTCTCTGGACGTCCCCTGGTGTGTCCTTGGAGTCAGGAAAATTGTCTGTATCTGACTGATTCGTCATCCCCCTGGTAATTTTTTTCAAAGGTGAACTTCTCTCCAGGTTGTCAGTGGTCGAGATAATGGGATGATCATGCAAGGCAAGCTCAGATCCGCCTGCATGTGGGTAACTGCTGCTCACATTGAGAAATTTCTTGGAGAGCATGATAGAGGGAGAAAGACAATGCTCCAGCTGCATAGCTCTAGCACCACAGTAATAACCCTTCAGTCCCTGGATCTGAAAGGGCTCCTTAGTATCAGAAGCTAGACATCCTGGGACCCTCACTAGACAGAAAGCACTTCATCCACCAAATGCTTACCAAACGTTTGATTTACTTTTTTTTTTTTTTTTTTTTTTTCCTTCCCTGGGAGAAGAGATTGGCCAATTGACACTATGCAGCAATCAGGAAAGACTCACTTTTGATCTTGCTGCTTGTGGAGAGGATGAAACGGCTTCTGCCATTGGTTAACCGCTGACAGTAATTTAATTAGATAGACATTAATTAGGATAATCACCTGGCTCCTGGTCGCGACGATCACGGCAAATTGAAGGAGATGATTTTATTGTGAGATAGAAGGAAGGGGGAAGGGAAGAGTATGTTTGCTGTAAGAGCTCATTATTATGTGACCTTTCCAGCATTTTTTTAATTTTTTTTTTTTTTTTTACTACGGATGGAAAATAAATCAAACCCCCTGCTTTTCCCCAAATACTGCGTGCGTGTCCCCCCGCCTTTGTGTGTCAGGGAGGAGACCGGGTGCCGGGGGCTTCGGGAACCGGCTGCGAAGGGCTGGGCGGCCGCTGCCCCGGGTTCACCTCCCCGATTTGCCTTCCCCCTTCGGGGCGCGCAGCCCCTCTCCCTGAGCGACCCCCCTCAACCCCCCCTTCCCACCCGTGCCTGCTTCGCGGGGGGAAAATACACCCTCCGTCCCCGCTGCCAGTGGCCGCGTATCATCTCTCTTAAGTTCTGAAATAATCATAAGCCGCGCAGCCGAAGTGCCCTAATGTATTTGCCGCGATGTTTACGGGTTCTTTAGTAAATAAATATTTTATCTGGGAGCCGTAACGCCGGAGATTATCAGCCAAACAGCGTGGAAAGCATCCATCTACCCACCCGGCTCCGGTTTGCTTTCCACTCGGTGCCCGCTCTCCCTCCGTGACTCAGGAGGGGGGAGATCTTTTGTAACGGATTTGGCGTGAGCCGCTGCGGCGCCCGGCGGGTTCGGGGCGGGAGTGGAACCGCGACGGTGCTGCAGCGGGAGCCGCCGGCACCCTCTGCCCGGGGGCACCTCCGCAACAGCCGCGGGACCGCCCGACCCCCGGCCCCGGCGGAGAGCGGCGGCCCCGGGCTGCGCACCCGCGGGCGGTGGGGACCCGGGACGGTGGGGATAAGGGGGCGGCTGCGGCAGGTGAGGACCCTTCTAGAGCGGGAGAGACCGGCCGGCGGGTCCCGCAGCGCGTCGGGCTAATTGGGAGCGGGACCCTCCCAGGCGTGAAGATGCTCCCGAGGAATTCGGGGGACTCGTTCGCCACCCCGCCTCTGCCCAGCATCAGCCTCAATTTCCCTGCCTGGGCGAGTTTGTAAAAGTATCGGTTTGTTGTTTGTATGGAATTTTTTTTTTTTTTCCCGGGGAGGAGCTCTCCTGTTTCATTTTTCTTAGTATTTTCCCCCTTAGCGCTTTGGACTTCCGTGATTTTACAGATCACGTCTCTTCCCAGGTGACGGCAGCCGGCTACAAATTCCACCGATAGCTAACACAGCCTGGACCATCGTGGAATAAAACCAAAACCAGCGTATAACCGTCTGATGCCAGGCTGAAACTTTGCAAACTCAAATCCCAGAAAGCCTAGAGCCAGGACGACTTGTAAGAATGCGCATTTCAACACTCCCAAATCCCACGGCCATTTAATTTTCTGTTGCTTAACTGGGAGCCAGTTCGGTTATTTGGTGTTTCATAGAGGCCGGTGTGTACACACACACACACACACACACTCACTCACTCACTCACTGCAAGGACATCTTTCTAATAAAATGAATTATGAGGCACAAAGCAAGCAGTTTACTGTTTTACCCGCAGTCGGGTGGTAGAGCACATGCAACTTTCCATACTACACCTTCTCCTTTCAGTGCTTCAAGAATAGTTTCATTAATATTAGCTCTACCGACGCTTGGTTCACCAGTGTGCCCACCCTTCCCTTTTCCTGCTCGAAATCAACAGAAAAATAATGGCCTTATGTAGGCAGGAGATGGGTCGAAACGCAGATGAGCCCTGGGAAAGGCTGCCCTGGATTACGGAGCTACACCCATGGAGCTGCGGAGCCGCAATGAATTCAGTGGTGTGCTGCCAATCACACGGAAGTGCTAATATATGCCAAAAATCCTCAGTGCACAACTCCTAAACTGGTATAATAGGGGGATATGCAATGGCAGGTGGTGTTACAGAATCGTCATAGAGAGAAGGAGAGGGGTTTGCTAATACAATGCGCCCGTCCTTCCTGCTGACAGGTGACGAGGGGTCAAGCTGCTAATGAAGGTCTGCTCCATTGCGGCTGGGGGCTCGGAAGGTGGCTGCTGGAGAACCTCTTTCTTCCTCTAAGATGGTATATTGGCTGCTGCTTTGCAGGGTACGGCGTGCGCACGTTCTTCCAAATCCTCTGCGTAGCTCCTACAGCACTGGACAGAAACGAGGAAAGATGCCCCAAAAAACAGCCTTTTGATTATTCATGAAACATCTTAGTAAATGGAAAATCGTGCCTCCCAGTCAAACTGGGGAGCGGCTGGGAAGCAGTGTACCACAGCACAAGCTCACACTACGGGAGATCTGCATCTCCAAGAGACTCCCTTCAGCCACCCTCTGCAAGATTTGAAGAAATTAATTTTGAATTTGCAAGGCTCCCTTGTTTCCCTCCCTGCTCACACCGGCCTTTCCCCCATGCATACACCGCAGCACTGCGGTGGCTCCCCTCCTCCTCTGCAGTGCCATGTTACCCACGACCTGCCAAACTCTGTCTCCCTCGTGGTGTCACACGTGTGCGTGGGAGCAGAGAGCGGGAGGAACGTGGAGCCCTGCTGGCAGGCCAGCCCCAGGGCAAGGTCCCCCCATCTCGGCCTGGGGTGCAGAGGTGTCTGCACACAACGGCAAGGCCCAGGTACAGCCTTCCTCCACAAAACGCAGGTTTTTAGTGCAAATTGCCTGAAAGCACTTCCCTTTAACTACGTGCAGGCAAATGTCGTTTTGGTACGTCTCCTTTTTTCCCCAGTCTGATATTCTACTGCCTACTGTGGGGGCAGAGGGAAGGCCATAAGGAGGGCAGCTGCAAAAATCTGCATGTTTCCCTCTGAAGTAAGTGCATGCTAAATATACTTTGAAGAGAGTTATTCTAAAATAGTAAATTAAAAGGCCTAAATAAGAAATTCCAAACAAAAGAAAAACCTCTGAATGGTAACGAATAAGTAAATAAAAAAATACTGGGCACAAAGCTGAAAATAAAGACAGTTTTATGGGCTATTTTTTACTATGCAGGTAAGAAATCAAATAGATTCTAAAAAATCATCTTAAAATACTTGACTGCCATTATTGTTGCCACTCATTTAGAAAAAAATCCAAAAAAAACCTGTAAACAATGTATTGAGTGATACAGAAAGAGAACACTTCAGCCCAGACAAAAGAATCAAATCAGCCTAAGTACCACCCAATGCTTAAAAAACAAACAAACAAAACCCCCAACCAGCCCCTGCCCCAAACCCAAAGTCATTCCCCAAGCCCAGTTACTTGGCTTTGCCTGCTTAAAACCAAGTAGCCAACCCACCTGCCTTCCTGTGGCTGTTTCCTGCTCTAGTCAGTGGAAAGAGTTTTAAATGTCACATTCCAGTTGGGACTCTTTCCATATATTTATATACGGACATCTCGTGTACATTCTCTTTCACAGGAGGGAGGGAGGGAGGGAGGGTTCATATAACCTAGAAGAGGCTCTATCACTTTAATGTTTATTCTCAGAATACTGCTATTTGTGATACTGCTTGTGAGAGTTGTGATTCAGTTATCAGCAAACCTGAACTCATTTTCTTAAGGTCAACTGTTTTCGGTTGATATTAGAGTTCGAATAATTCGAAAGGGAGCTGGCAGGGGAATTTTCAGCATTTAGGGTTTTGTAGACACTCAAAATTTAGCACTACTACAAAATTTATTTTTTTTTTTTAAATTTCAATGAGAATAGCTGATAATCAATGGGAGCCAAATTTCATTAGAGAATTTTTACTGTCATTGTATAATTGTATAATTACAATTAATATGTAGTAGTTTTACCGAAGGTAGAAATAAACATTTACCAACACTTCTCCTACACTGATAATTTTCTCAAAAAAAGGCCATCCAGAACTTAAGACAGGTTTGTAAACGTATTTTTATTATGTTGCAACAATCAAAATATATATGTACTACTGATTTTTTCCCCCCAAATATTAAATGAAAATGTAATACATTTTTGCCCACATCGTGTTCTTGAATGCTTTGGAATCTGTAAAGACCCTGACATAAAGAAACTGAAGCAACCGCACAATTAGAGACTGAAAGGTGTTATAGTGCTGCACTTACATTGCAAATGAAGTCAGATGTCTCTGTTTAATCAAATATAGCCTAAACAGTCTCTGTTTTGTGAGTATTAGAAACAATAAACAAATATACACAGAAAGCATCACAAACAGGAAATCGGTTATTTAAATACAACTGTATCCAACATAGCAGCTAAACACTGGACAATGTTTGAGGTCATCAGCACATCCACATGCTCTTCTAAGTGACGTTTGGGATCCTGAAATACAAAGGATGCCATGAGAGAAATGACCAAAATACATCTCCAAAGAATCTCATTTACTTCAGGTCTCTTTAACATGATTCTGAGTTAAGGAACACAGGCCAGTAACGCTCTTGCACCTTCCATTCTAACAAGACCTAGCAAATAACTGAATTTCCATGAAAAATATTTTACTAGTCCATACTATCATTCAGATAAATTGAGGATACATTTAGGAAGTAAATTTCTATCCCGCATCTGAAGAGTAACCATGACAGCTGTGAGTTTTAAGAACAACACACAATATGTGGAATTTACTATGCATCTCACTAAGGCCAATATTTTAATCTTAGTTCTGGTACACTGCAATTTGTTTTCAGATCTTAGTACAAATGTGTGTTCTAATCCTGTAAAGATTATAGCATGATCTAACACAGTCTTTGAAGAGCTGTGTTGACTGTGGGGAAATTAGCATATTTATATCCATAAAAAATAAAAAAAATGCACAATGCTGTGTTCAAATGTTCTGAAAAGTTGAATGTTAAGCCTGAGCAGTGTTCTGAAAATACACATCCCCACACACTATTACTCAATTGATGTGGGCATTTGTGGGCATCTGCATAGAACAATACGATTATTTCTGGTTGAAAACCACACTCATACACTTTTTCAGTTTCAGAATTGAGATTAAGTAATTAATCTCCACATACTGCAAAATTATCAGACACACTTAAAAAACATCCCTAAACTTTACTGTAGTATTCTTGTAGCATTCTTGTGTGTAAAGACTGTAAAAATGGAAGACAATCATGTGTGGAAATTTTAATTAAAAAAAAAAAAAGAACTACTGTCAAAATCTAACGAACCCATCTGAGTTTACATAAAAGTGTACTACAAAAATATGCGTAAGATGTCCTTCTTAAGTAACTCATTTTCAAGGATCATATAATTCTCCAATATTCTCTCTGTTCCAAACAAATCATGAAGCCTAATAACATAATATCCCTATTGTGAGCAGCTGTCTCTTTACAATGCTTTTTATATAAGTTGCACTAAAAAAAACCACATGGAAATTACTTAACTGAACCCTTTTGTAATTTAAAGAAAACTTAATAATTTTACCAGGAAAAAAAAATTTTCTTTTTAAAAAACTGTATCAAAATAGATTTTTTTTCATGTACGTGTAACAGTTTAAACAACTAGTGAAGCTGAAGTTCTGTTTGAGTTGACATCATAAGCCTTAAAATACAATCCTTCTTACATGTTTTGTTTTATATATGTATTTATGTATGTGTAGGTGTGCATAAACTCCATTGTTCTGAATGCTACAGAAATACACGAGTGACTGAACAATAGTGCAGATGTGTTATGACATAGCTGCTAGAAGCTGACACATAAGAGCAATCCAGAAGCCTTTAAATTCTTCTACTGCTACTGGCAGTACAATAAATACTGGTTCTTTATGGACACACTGTGTATTTTTAAAGCTATTTCTTGTTTCCATTGCCTTTCTTGAATTTGAACACAATCTCTTGAAACTTGTTTTGCTCTCCTTTCCCTCACCAAAGCACACATCCTCAACCTTCATGTTGAAATCAAGCGTAGAAATAGCTTTCTGTCGAGTCTTCTATAAAGACATTATATCCTCATATTGCAAAGGGATAGAAAGAATTGAGTGGGTGTTTTCAGTTTCAGCTACAGTCCTAAACTGTTTTCCTCTAACAGCAATACAAAGCACTGCAGCTCACTTGCATTAGTGTGTACTGGAGCCAAGCACTGACACTGCATTCACTAACCGAGGAGAGGGGTGAGCTGGCTCTTTAGCCACGATAATGCATAAACAACACTCCCACCTTTTTTCAATTATTACTGTTTTTTAAAAGTCTCCACCGTTTTGGCCTCTCTGACACGGATTTCAATATCTTAATGCCTCTTCACGGAAAGAAGTTAGAGAAAAAAAAAAAAAAAGAAAAACTACAAAATCTCAACACTGCTCCTCAGCATGTAATACAAACGCATGTAGAACACGACTTGCAGATATTCTGCTGACTACCTATAGCCAAAAGCCTGGCTCCTTACACAACAATCCTCAACAAAAAAAAATTCGTTATTTGGAGCATTGAGAATATCTCGCACGTAGAAACTAAAATTCACCTATGCACATGTAAAAAAATTAGTATTTAGAATATCGTTCTACCTCACTCTAATTCATCACACCTCACCTGCTTGCCAACATTTTTTATTGCCAGCTGTTCAGGTGTCATCTTATCTTCTTCTTCAACAGCCTGTGAAAGAAACACAGAAAAGGTCAGTGTTTCAGATTTCATTTACTTTTTCCCCAAGCCACAAGATTCTCAAAATATAATTTTCTTTCTTAAAAAAAAAAAAAAATCAAACACCACCACATTTCAGAAAGTCAAAAGGAAAGGTACTTCAGCTTTTCAGCAGACATGGTTTTAATTACTAAGTGTTAGTGCAAAAGATCAAGGCAAATACTCATGAATGGTTTTATTGCCAGATATTCACAAGACTGTTTTTAAGCAAAAATCTTAAATGAGCAGTATCAAGAGTTAAAGATAGTTGAAGAAAGTTAACCTAGTAAAGCAGAATAAAAAAATAACATTACCTACATTGTTTCAACTACTGAAGGTTTAATCTTAATACATTTTTACACTGTTTTAAGTCACTTATTTTAATGCATTTTTATAGCATTCTGTTGCTTTCAAACACAGTGTCGTTATAAAGTAAATCCACTAACTTAACTAGTGAATGTAGTATTGAATTTTGTTTTTAAGGACTTCTTAGAAGTTAAAAAAAATAGCACTTATTAAGAATGACTGACATGCTTACTACTTACAGAGTGCTTGTTGAGATGTAGTATTTATAAAAAATATTTCTAAGTGTAAGTGCCAGTATTTAAACAGTACAAATAACTGCGATTCCTCTTTTCTTACACCACCAATGATAGTATCTTTATCTAAAAAGAAAATTGAGTTGGGCTCTAGAATGTGTTCTAAATACTTACTGTCCATTTGGAATGATACAGATAAATCACTTTTATTCTGCTATACTGGTCAAGTAGTCCTTTACTGAAGGAATAAGGAATACAATCAACTGCTTATTTTGATCTACAGGAATCTTATATTCTCTTCACTAAGTAGAAATACAAAATTGATGCAATTACTCAAATTTAAAAGCAATGTCGTTGAATGCTTTGCCAGTTTAGGGCAAAAAATCGTGGCAAATCCACATTTTGAAGAACTAATAGATGACTTCATATAGAAATGATAAATGGCTGATTAATAAAAAAACCAGTCTCTACAAGGCATGTAAATCCACATTTGTGCCTAATTTAACTAAATACCAGGAAACTTTGCTGAAAACAGATTATACAAATCAAATAGCCATCAAAGTTCAAAAGAGTTCTTGCAACAATTGTTTTCTGTTGTTTTACAGTCTAGCCTTTTACAAGTCATTCTGAATAAAGCTTGTGATAATTAACTTACTCCTGAAATTAAGTAATAACTTCATAAACACAGCTACACTTATTCTATCATTATGGGATATGAATACCTTGTTATAATTCTTAGCTAATTCTAGCATCTCCTTCACTACTGTTTCATTGAGCTTGCAATGTTCACTGTAGTCCTGAAGTGTCAAACCTTCCATCCAACTCTTCTTATGCAAATTTAGTAGCATCTGCAAAACAAAACCTCTTTATAACCTTCATAGTATTATGAATATATTTTACAATGAAGATCTCTGACAGAAAAACAATTTATAATAGTAAGAATGTAATAAAAAATATAGATCTTACAATTCTCAAACACAGGAAACACAATAATCAACTGCTCTGCTACAGCAGACAATAGATTTTGCATTAATTTTTAGAAGTTTGCAGAATTTGCATAAGTTTTTAAAGATCAAACTTCTTGAACCCCAGATATGAAAATGAGGCATGGAAACCAGAAGCATGTTTACTTTGACAGGAATACTTAATGTTTTCCTTTTGTAATGTTTTACTTTTGCTGTAGATTGAGAATACACAATTACATTGTAGAAAAGCTAACAGAAAGGTGAATATTTCAGCTGCAAAATAAGGAATGGCTGAAGCTTCTGCCCCCTGACAAAGTTGAAAAATATTTCAATGCTTGGATTAAATAAATGAAGTCGTTTTTTAGGCTTCACTGATTATCTTGAACTGTATGCAAGCAGCTGCCACATTTGTGACGAAATGAACTTCAAAAGCAACCAAAGCACAGCTTGTGTGTGTTTGTCCTCCTACAAAGTAAACAGCCCTAAAAACAACATGATAAAGTGATACAGAATTTTAATGGTGATCAACGCGGGGACTATTAGAAATATCTGAAATGTTTTACTTGACACTCTGATGTCATTCTTGAAAGAACTAAGGAATAGCTATAAAAGCAATTTCCTGATTTTCATTAATAAAGAAAGCTCTTCTTTATAATAAATTGTGGCTCTTCAGCACACCTGAAGACATTAGTGAGGACCCTTTCAGCAAACAGTTTCAGCTTGCCTTCAATTTGGAAACATTTACTACAGATGTCTTTGAGAAGCCATAAGCCCTGCAAGTGCTATCACCTGAATAAAAGTGCCTGTTTCATCCTCTGTGCAGCTTCCAAAGAAACCTGGTTCTGGAACGTATGAACTGAGTTGAAAGTTTGTGTCATAATTTGTTTTAGCAAGATCTTAGTTACTGACAGAAGGAGTTGTAGGCAAATTGCATATGGACAGTTTAGCTAGGCTATCTGGATTTTAAAATTATGGTTTGGTGTGATGGGCTCCTCATCTAATACATGAGGCATGTACCCTTCTTACTACAGATGGAGATAACAGATCACCACCACCACATGAGGGAGGGTTGAGATATGCATGAACCTGCCTTATGAAAGATGTGTGGAGATACTTGCTTCCCTAACTTGGTCAAGATTATTCTCCTGCTTGCAAAGGTAACAGCTTACATATGTCAAACCATTAAAGAAAATGTGCACTTCAGAAAAGACTGGACTGGCCAGTCTGTTGGATTTGAAACAATAACCTCTGGAAGCTTCATGGATGTTCCCTGAGAGAGGTGGTTTTGTTGAATCAGTTACTCTTTTAAGTAACAGTGAGGTCTTGAAAGCCTGACATCACCTTAGAAAGGGTTATGTATTTCACAACTTCTTTTCAACTCCCTTGTTTGCATGCGCATTCTTCCATTATTCAAAATTGGGGTTTTATTAATTATTTCTAGACCCCTAAAACTCAGAATTAAGTGAGAAAACTATTCTGACTATTTCGTCATAAATGATCAATTTATAATCCTAACTAGGCCATGAACATACATGGGCATAACTGAGGTCAGAATCTGGCTTTTCAAGAATTAACTTCTGCGGACAATAAATAAGCTTTTTTCTTTTTTTTTTCTGTTTGTTTTTCTGGTTGAGATTGTCATGCTAAATTTTACTTGTAGCTGAGGAAGTCTGATACAAAATATTTGTTGCCAGTAACCAAACAATATTTTTTCTGTAAATGCAGGATGTCACTACTTCCCGATACTCAGTGAAGTCTTGGGAAGCTCCACTCATACCAACTGGAAGCCTCTTTCTGTCAAAGCAATTATAGCCAATAAAAACATGACATTATTTGGTTATACAACTCTTGGAAAATACGGTTTTGTAGCTTCAGGAATTCCAGCCTGTGAAAATCTAAGGCAGCTGCACGACTTCCAGTTTCATCACTGAAAACTTTGCACAGACCTGTTAAGTGCAGAGAACAGCACGAGGACTTTCCACAAAACACGTGGACAAAAATGTTGACAAACTATTTGTATGAATATTGGAACATGGTTTTGGAAGATTTCACTATCATGACTACACATTAAGTGCCTTCTAGAAGAGATGCCATCTACTCCAGGAGAGTTAAAACAAGTACTGAAAGTATCAGCATTTGAAATCAGAATATTGCCACAAAAATAGTTTCTTTAGTGTTCTTCATCCTCTGAATAAAAGCTAAAACAATTACCTTCTGTTCTAGTTCATTTTTCCTGTAGTTGATGGTGATGGAATAGTAATGTCTGTTTAGTCCATGAATTAGTGCCTGCAAAATTCAGGGAAAAATTTGCATCAAAATTTTCCATCATTGAAATGAAGAAATAGAAGAAGCAAAGAGTTGATTAGAACTCATAGAAACAACTATGTTCAAACATCACTTAAATAAAAGAGAAACTGCAAAGAAACAAACACAGAGAGACTATAAGTAGCTATCAAGTAAAATACCTGTTCCTATTTCTCTTTCAGTGTTCGTTAACTGACAGTTATACTTTCTATTTCTAAACCATGGATTTTTTCACACAGTAACAACTATCATAGGAAAAAGTGGTAACTGCCTGCAAACATTTGACCGATACATATGCACAAACATATTTCTCCCAAATCCTTCCTCTCTCAATAAATTCGGTTGTCATTTCTATTAAAATATAAGGCTCTTTCTGTTACAAAAGAACATTTGCTACCTATTTATTTACAACCACTGCCAGCATTCACAAGTTCATTCTTTAAGGTACAATATAAAGTTCTCATTATATTTACATCCTTTGCAGATTTGTCCTTAAACTTATATGTCAACCTGGTCAAATGAGATTAGGTCAATAGAAGATACATGCATGTAGATGTCAATTTTTGCTCATATACATTACATTATTTATTTTTTTTTTTTTACATTTTTGACCTCAAGGCGAGTTGGATTAATATTTGGGAGATTAAGAAAGAGTTAAGAAAATTCTATGATAAATCCTCATCACAACTAAACAACTAAAATGGTCAATAAAATTTTACATTTGAAGTATACATTTAGAAATAAGACAATAAATCATACATACAATATGCAGAATTAGTGGCAAATATATCTTATGTTTCAATCATTCCACCTATTTATGTTTAAATATAGTCCTTAGAACTATACAGACTGCATCTTATGCAACTTAATATTTCAGCATTCCAAAATTATCTGTATGAAAGCTGAAAATGTTCTCATACATACATTTTAAACAGATTTCTTTTGCAAGCACACATACAGAGGTACAAAACAACCTGAATGGTTAAATTTATGAGAACCAGCAGTTACAGACAACTGTTACTGGTGTCATTTATTATAATTAAAATTGTAAAATATAGGTTTTATCATCAATAAAATAAGTTATGTTTGAAAGTGTTAGTAAATTCCACTACCATTTTCTTATCCCAGTCAAAATGACTGCATATGAGGTTTTGGGGTTTGTGTTCAAACTCAGTTGTAGATACTTATCGAGTTCTCTAAAGCTCCTAAAATTTCACCTTTGCCTTTCCCAACTATCCTCTCTCTCTTTCCTCTCCCCTTCCAAAGCCACTCTTTAAAAGAACAGACAAATGTAGAAGGTAAACAACTGTTCCACTTCAAACCTGAACATTAGTTGCAGTTTAGCTACTGCAACAGGTTGAAGTACAACCCATAAAACACTTCAAAGCTGAGCTTGTTCTTAGTGTTTTTTTTTCAAATGGAAACCATCATTCCAACAAGCCTTGCAAATTAGAAGCACAAAGAGCAAGTTAAAAAGCTGTTGATAAGGGAACACAAGAAAAAACACAAAAAAGGAATCAAGTCAAGCCACCTACTATTCTTATTCCCAAGATTTTAAGGAATGTCGTAAAATCCCTGCTTCTAGCCCAGTTGAAATCAGTTTTAAGTTTGCTGCTGACCTCAACCAAGTCAGAATTTTATATTCATGACCTCAGAATAAAAGCAAAACAACACTGCAAGAGCCCTTGCAGTTTTAAGAACTGAGTATAATTTTAAACTATGATTTTTATCTTAACAGTGACATTTGCAACTTCTCACTGCCAACTTGCAAAAAATCAAGACAAACAAAAAATACCCAATGTAAAAACAGAAACCCAAAACTCCCATGGCTAAAGTATGCCATGCTGTAGTGACAGTGATATTAAAATAATGAAGTTTAACAATACTATAGGGGTTTACAAAGGAGGTCATTACACACAGCACAGAAAAGCCCAGCTAGACCAGCCCTGAAACATGCAAGCATGGGCTTGCCAATACCTAATCAAGAGTATTAGCTGCTTATTTCATGCTCATTATAATTTGCAGGTTTTACCGATTCAAAAATCAAAAGTAAAACACAACAACCTCCTGAGGCAATCTTTAATTGTCTGATTTTTTTGTCTAGCATTTTTATAAATAATAAAGGGCTTTGATGCATTAGTAATAAAAAACAACTGATCTTTGGAAAGATGGAGATATGGTGATCTAGTAGCTCCCAAAGGATGGCTCTCTTACAGCTGAAGTTTAGCCCTTATTTCAGTTCTACTATCAGTAGCGTATGGTCTTTTTCTTAGATATTTATCTAGCAAATATGACTTTTATTGTTCAAATAACAGATCAAATGAGCAAGAATTAGGCTTTATGGTTGCAAGTGTACATGCATTTTAGAATGCACAGTAAGGGAAAAAGTGTTTTCTGGGGAGAAAAAAGGAAAAACATTGAGGCAGAAGAATGACACAGGTAAAAGCATTAATCACTCCAGAGGATACTTGTTTCAGGACAGAAGCTATTTCTCAAAATAAAGGTTTGCTTCGTTGACGACGAATATTTTTGTCTTATTAGCAAAAGTCAACTTCAGAAATCAAACTTTGAATATTTAGTTTCAGAAATGCTTGAAAGAAATATAAGACAACATACTCAAAAGAAACATTACTGTTGAAGCCGATCAAACATCCTATTTATCCACCATTTTTTTCAGAAAATTAATGCATTATATAAAAATCAGAGATTAATTATTTAAGACACAATGCAAGGTTAAATCTAGATTAAGCAAGAACCTATATAAGCATATAATAAAAAGACTATTAACAAAGAGGGAACTTTTTCCATAATTTGCTTCAGAATAATTTATCTTTAGGAAAGCAGAGACGTTAATAAGCAGCAGTTTTTAAGTTGCGGTACTGAAAACACTACCTATCTTGCATCACATGGTATGACATCAATTGTCACTTTAAAACATTTGCATTTCCATAAGTCTGTACTTTAACCTTTGCAGTATATACTTATACATGCATTCACACGTAGGTAGCTAATTTAGGTCTCAATTTTAAACCCTTCACATTTATAACTCCATTGATGAATCACATCAATTATAAATGCATGCAGAGAAACGCTAGAGAACAACAAACAATTTGTAGCTTACTGGTTTTAGGTACCTTTCCCCAAAATTGCTGAATAAATCTTGCAATTTACAGGACTATCAACATTGGGTTTACCTGGATAGATGGCTTGTTTAAGTGACCCAGATTTGAAGTTGTTTGTCTTGGTTCATGTCCCAAGACCATCATATTAGCATTGATCAATCTGAAGGCATCAATAACAACCTGTAAAAACAAGATGTCAAGTCAATTCTTTTTAGAAAATGCAACTAATAGTGCCAAGCAACAGTGGACATGGCACAATCAACTCTCATCTGTTTTTGGCCTTTATCCAGAAAATCATTTAATTATAATATTAATAAAAACCAGCCTCCTGCTGGCTATGTTATCAGCACAATACACTACCTTGTATTGTAAGATGACACCAATTATTACCTTTTCCATAGAGCTCTAAGTTTTATATACATGATATCATCATATAACATTGAATTTTTATGTACCCTTACACTAAGCTTGAAAGGCATGCATATGTTTGTCACCTAGATCTTATCCAATCAAAATGAATGACAGAGAGAGACTAAAACTGAAAGTGAGCACAAGCTAAGGGACCGAGTCTAAAGCCCAGTCCTGTCACATCAATTATACTACCACAATACTTGAAATGACAACAAAATTATAGCCAGCAAGGAACTTGCCCCATGTATTCCCTTCTAGTCAGATGCTTTTTGCTTCTTGTGACTACGAAAGGGTCTATAAACTGTCTGATGGATTAAAAAGTCCTTGTCAGTGTCATGCTCAGGAGTAAAAAATAGAGTAAAAGAAAATCAAGGTCATTTATGATTTAAAGGTACATGGTAGGTAATATTGAGTGCTATTTCATTGCAAATAAAGTAAAACCATCACTGATTTTTATTCTGTCCTGTGCTGAATTTGTCTATGAAAATCTTAGGAAATAGTATGTCATGGCCCCATACAATAAAACCCACACCTCTATCCAACACCTGTGGGAGGTGGAACAGAGCTGAGAACACACCAACAATACTCAAACCCACTCTCTTACTGGGTACTCGCCATTACAGATTCAGACCTGCAAGATAAGATTTCTTGTTTAGACCCTGGTCTTTTCACTGGACCAGTGCATGTACAGCCCTGTACACCCACAGAAACAGTACCAGGCACACTTTGCAGGCATCTTGTCTACATACGCTTCAAGAGATATTCTAGTTCATTAAAAGAAATAGTTTAAATCTCCTTTTAACAGCTTTTCCAAAATAATTTTTATTCTCTTACTCTCCATACTATGGGATAAACAACATCAGATATTTATTTAACAGATTTGGTATTTTGAGGAATTAGACACAAACCAAATCTTTTTTTTCTACTGAACAAACAAGAAAACCACCATCACTGATAGTCTGCAGAGAGTGACATCGAGTCTCCCACCTTCTTCTATCATTTTTCTCTCCATTTGCAGAAATATTAATAACTAAATAAATATACCATTTATTAGGAGAACAATATAAATATTGAGGTAATACATATGGAAACAAAATTAACCAGCAAGTATTTATAAACAAAAAAAATTATCAAAGTGTAAGCTGAGTAAGTAAAGCCTAATAACTTATCACCTGTTGTATTTACTTTTGAGACCCAATTATTTCATTGATGTTGAGTGACTCTAGTGCCACTAAGGGCTACTGCTTGGACCTTCAGCTGACTGGTCAGATCATCTGCATATGTCACACCTTAAGCTGCATGCAGTTTGTACAAAAAAATAATCTTCTTTATTAACAATGTTAGATTGTGACCCAATTAAAGTGAGTTAACAGTGACTTTTTTTTAAAGAAAAAGAATAAAACCAAAACACAATTCAGATTTAATATGCAGCAGAATTATGCCATCTGACACTAATGTTACATAAAAAATAATTAAATAAACCCTTAATTCACAAAAAAACCTGAAACAGTTTCTATACATCTATGCATTCTTTATGGTAAGATACAAAATAATTGTATTTTTTTACTTTTTTATCATGATCAGACTTTTCTCTTATCTCAAAACACTTATAACAATCTTTTGCAGGTAGCTCTGTGTTCCACTTTAACCAGATGCTCTAATTTATGAACACCTGGAAATGCCCAATCATAACAAACTGGCATTATGAATTAAAAAGTCAAAGCAAAGCAAAAAAATTCCACACCACAAGTTCTCCAGAGGCTCGCTAGATAAGGGGAAAAAAACCAAAGCAAGTAAAAATTTACCCTGAGAAGCAAAAAACATGAACTTGGCAGTATATTATAATCACAAGGAGCTGATTTATAAGTTCCTAACGGCCATGTGGGGATTTGAGTTTAACTGAGAACTTCCCTAGACAATGCTGAGCTTATCCAACAATGAATAGCACTGTCCAGATTGAGTCTGAGTCATGTAAAATAAAAAGGAAATCCAAAATAAAAGAAACAGATTAAACTTTGTTTTGATAACAAATTCAACATTTCAGTTGGTGTTCTCAAGGTTATGTTTGGATAAATTTCACATTAAATATGAGAACTAGCTGCTAAAGTATTTCAAAGAGATCCTGAGTATTACTCTAGCATCTTAATTCTGACCAGAAGCAACTTTCATCATGTCTCAGGTACTACCTGTGTGGGAAAGGGGGAAAGGACTGCCTGCTAAATCTGTACCCCGGAAGGGAAGAAATGCAAGTATTTCCTAAGCAGAACTAACAGCAATCTAACAGAAAGTAGTATGAAATATTAAAATCACAAATCTTAAGCTTTAAAAAGGGATAAAATTACAATTTCTACAATCTCAGAATGGTACAAAAATTACACATGTGAACAATATTTCTCGTCTCGGTTGCACTGACGACCAATGGTAACTAAATACTTTAACTACACGAAGATTAAAGGAATTTGCTGCTATCACTATAGCAACCATCTTAAAGAAACTAACATGCTCAACAACCTGGAGGCTAAATTTAGACCTAATACGCAATAAAAACATAAATACAACAATAAATCCTGCATATTCGTTTCTATAAAATCTAATTGCTTTTTTCACAGTGAGCACAAGTCAGTCCCTCCTTTAGAGGATTATATCAAAATAAATAGACTCATTAATGTCCAGTGTACTAATGAGCAATGGGCGAAGTAGGTGTTAATTATGCCACAGTAAGACTCAAGAAAAAAGCCCCGGTGAGCACTCGGAGGTGTGTACAAGCTGAAGTCTCCTCTCTCCATTTGTGTATTTTGAAGTACAGCATGATGCAATCAGATGACAGCAACATGGTCTCCCATATTCTATGATGGAAACTTTAGACACAGTATTCTGAACAAAGGACCTCTAAGGATTAATTAAAAGCAGCAAAAAAACCACACTCCATTACTTGGGTTTTTCTTGTAAGAAATAACTATTTCTCATCCAAAAATTTAAAGATTTCATTAAATATATACTTAAATTACCTAATGCAGTGTGCACTGTTCTAGTAAAAACTAGGGTTTCCAAGCTTCATGCTAAATCCCCTCTCTGTAAAGATATAAAAAAGTTACACAAAAGTCTATGTCACTAGGATATTTTCCAGAAACACAAAGGTAGATTTTTTTTAAAAATACACTTCCATAGTGCAACTCTTTCACCACTCTGACCATTTAATTTTTCCTAGTACAAGTGTCTTCAGACTTTTCAGAGGTCATCTCAACAGCAGACAGCTTATAACAAAACCATTAGCAGTTTGGCTAGCTTAAGGAAACCTCTTACTTTCCTTTTTTGTTTATTATCACTGCATGAATCTGCAGCATATGAGAGTTTATAATTTCTCAGGCTTGTTAAATTCATGTTAAAGGTCTGTTTTCTTGTTGAATAAATTTTGTTCATATAATGCTGCCTATTTCATATACTGAGTCTTTAATAGCACCTTTGGTCTATGCGCAACTCACAGATCAAAACAGAGGACTAAAATAGGGGTTGATGATGCTATTTACATGTGTGATTCCTGCTGTCTTCTTGTTAGTAGCTTTAATATAATAGAAGACCTTGTCTGTTTTGTAATTAACACATCTTTACTGGAGAGATATTTGGAAGTGATTGCTGTGAATATACTGGTTAGTAAAATAAACACAATCACACACCACTTTCTGTTATCAGACAAATTTGTGAATTGTACACATTATACTCCAGATCAACAAACTGTGATATAACAGCCAAGTAGAAGACACATTTATATAACCCTTTATTTTTCTGAAAATATGTATTCAATCTGACCTTGCAAATATAATTAGCTTGTGGGATGTGTGGATTTCAGTACCATGGATGCTTTACTAATTGCAGCTCTTGGAAATAGATACTAAATATTTGGAAGCTGCCAATACAAAATAAAAACTGCATCTTTTTGTACATCTGTCTTAGCTTCAAAAAGCATAATAATCTAAAAAACAATAACTATACAGCATTTTTAAAGCATTTCTCTGGGGTCAACAACCCACAGTAGAGCCCACATAATGTATTTTTAGAAAGCAAATTTACAATTATCTTCAGTGTACTTAATAAATTTGAGGAGAGCTATAATTAATATGATTCATAGTTTTCACAATCTAAAGACAAGCGCTGGACTCCTCAATTGCTAATTAGATAAAAATCTGGCCTTTTATAGTCTCCACATAGTTATTAAAAATAATGGCTTGATTAAAATTTAGGATGCTTTGCAGCCAGACTTGTTTTAGCTTCTTCTGAGAGTGCGAATGCCATATATATATGTTACCACTGTTTCTAAAACAGTCTTCATAACTCCGTGGGGTGTTCTTTAAAAAAAAATAATAATAAAATATTAACAGGATTCCAAGAGTACTTTACACACTTGTTTCTATTAAATCCCTCCAATATCAGATCTACAAACAATACTGGAAATTGCAAGAGCCATTGTATTTTAATGGTAAACTTAGGTCAGAAAAAAAGTCAGCCTTTTTTGTTTAAATTAAAAAAAAATTTCTAACATCAGTATTTTTTCTAGTGAAGAATCTATGACATATGGTGACTATCTTTAAAAATGTATTGTGTCCTTGGAATTCAAATAACTATCTATTGTTTATGCCATATGTTTATGAACAAACATACCAGTGCGTAAAGACAACTCTGCAATGGATATAATGTGGTTATGCCAGGTGTGGAAAAAGAAGTAATGTCCCATCTACAATCTCTTTTATCACCTGCAACTGACCTGTTATCAACTGCTTAGTTTGTTTCTAGATTCTTTAAAAATGAAGTGGAACACGTGACCTGAGAAGTGCAGCTCAGGTTTATGACCATTTCGTTATTTATGCTGCCATGCACTGTTAGACAACTACAAGTGAAGAACATCTTCTGTCCCCTGTAAGCCCACAACATAAAAAATTCAAAGAAATCTTACTTTTTATGCCATTTCCAATGAAAAGCACTAAGAACTGAAACTGACTCATGCCAAATGCATATCACTGAATTGCTGTGATTGTGAGTTTGAAGTTTGCAACATGGAAATTATTTATAAAATGTCAATTTTAGCTCTGGAAAATATATTCCTAGGAGTATGTGCATTTTCCTTTTCTATCCTTAGAGAATTGCTTACTTGTGGTCAAAACCAAAGTACAACTAGAATATCCATACTGGGAGGGGAGAGAACTACAGTATAATACATTCAACTTGACAAGTGAGGGCATGCTTCCATAACTTCCAAGTAGCAAAGCCACAAGTTTTAAAGCTATATGCCTTAATGAAGATAAATGGACTATTCTACATCCACCACAGCAAAAGGAAATGAAACATTTAATACTTTTCAACAAAAAATCTTCTTGGAACTTTTTTTGTTTTAAGGAAGGGCATGAACTGAAGTAACTTATGTAAATGGTTTAGTAGGTAAACCACCATATGTACCACACCACATAACATACACTGCTTAATTAAATAACAGCAAGTCCAAAGGATGTGGCATAAAAAAATTCTAGAACACCAGGACTGATATTAACAGTCTTGGCATCCCATTAAAAGATTACAAAGTAAAATATGTCAGAGTAACAAAATATGTTACTCTGAATATGTGTAACTACTGTAAAAATGATGGGTTTCAAACAAAAGAGTGGTATCCTGGCAGTAATAAAACAGTTCAATACTTTGTAGTTTATGAGTAGGTTTAGAAAAACATATCCTGAACTGAACCTGACCACATCCTCACCAGTCAAGTGGTCTACACTGCTGTGCAGATGCAATTCACCTTTTACAAATGTGATTCTTCATGAAAAAGAGCATCTTTATAGAAACAACAGAAATCAAAGGTATCTACTTCCTCATTCTGCCCACCAGGCTCCTGTTCAAACCCAGTTCTTCCCTAGATCAAATTAGGATATTTCAGATTTCAGTCTCTGATATGCAGGTTACTGCACCAAAAGCTCTGTTTGGTCAACGTTAAGAAATATCACAGTACTGCAAGAGTACATAAATGTACTAGACATTGTACAAAATGTACAGAAATGTACCCTTGAAATTTCAACCAGAATTGCACATTGTAAAGTTATCTTCTCTATTTTAGAATTTTCCCCTTTACAATAGAAAAGTGTTAGCAAGTCCAGTTCTAATAATTAAAGTTGTTCCAGATATAAAAGACTCTGATGCAAAATTGTAGGTATCACGTTTTAAAATATACTTTATTGTAAAATATTATCTGCATAATAATTCACGATAAACAAACACGTCTCAAAGCAGTAGTGACTGATATAGTCTATCTACCATTTTGTTTACTTGATTTTAATTAATACTTTCAAGCTGTACTCTAATAACTGTTGAATTCACTTTGCCTAGGGAAGATTTGTTAAGATAAAGGATATTAAGACAAATGCATGAAATGGGGAGGGGGAGTTGGGTATATAAAGAAAAATCTTGTTAGATGCCTCCAATCCACTTAAAGCTCTCACAAACTTAATTCTTAACGGGCTATTTTAAATTTCGAATTTCTGGCATCACACTCATCTTTCCACACATCTCAATTTAAGGATTTCTTTTTTTCTTCCTTCTTTAAAAACAGTCATCACCTCCTCCAATCCTGTGGTTAAGTCAAACAAACAAGGGAAAAGGACAGGTTCAAAGGAAAAATAATAGCGCTCTGACAAAAGAGTGGAGGTCTGAAAATAAGCAATCTTTCAGAAAACCCATGTAAGACATGTTCAGCTGAAGAAAATTCTTGAGGCTAGATGGCAATTCCAACATTCAGAAGAGTAATTGTTAAATCTCTGCTTTCAATTTCACTCTTTCAGACTATCAATTACCAAGTTATAAAAGCATTCACATACATATTTATCTTGATAGGTTGGGAGGATCTGCAACGCAAAAACTGACTCAGAAAAGAAGTTCAGCTGCCTTTCCCACATGCATCACCAAGCTGAGATAATGTAGTGTATAGAAAATTCAATCCAAACTGGAACGTAGAAGTAGCAGAAGAGATCAAAACTATTTGCAAATCGCTATTCTTATAGTCAGCACTCAACAAAATGACCTTCTATTACTCTGAAGAATTAAAAACTGAAATCAGATATTAATAAAACCAGATTGCTCTGGTTGTCACCTAGATTTAGAAGTATCAATAGGCCAAAAAGGAGGAAGAGAAGTGTTTTATGAAAGAGGAACAGGTCATCCAGCAAATGAAAAACAAAACTCTGTTTGGCCATGTGGTCTATTGCTTTTGGGGTGGCATTTTATCTTACGTCTATATAAATTTTGTCAATTTTGAGAGGTGGACAAAATCTTATCAGCACAATAAGAAATAAAAATGTGCTGGAATACTACAACATTTAAAAGTATAATATTTGAGACACTGCACTTTTACAAGAGTTGCACAATGCTTTATCATTCTAAGGATAAACTTGAATACTTAAAGAGATTATTTTTCTTTGTTAACAGCTCAAAAATACTGTGAGACCCTAGCTCAAGATGACCTTGGCTTTGGACAGACACAACCTTACTATGGACCTCCAGCAGCAATGCAGCTATGCTCTCTTATTTCCTTTTTTTTAAACAACATGCAGTATAACTGTCCCTCTTTGGGACTTCTAGGAGCATAATAAGAATAATTTTTTTCACACTTTCAAAATGAGTAAAAGAACAAATGATAAAGTTCATCATATTTGTTACTCCTTTTAGAATAAAATTCTAAAGATCTCATAAATTGAACAAAATAAAGCAATTTACAACTACCACTGAAAAGAAACTGATTGAACAAAAGGGTTTTAGACTACAGCCTGCATTCTGGCTACTCTTAGAAGTATCAAACCTTCCAGTTTCAGAAGAGGTTATTCAAATGACAGAATAAGGTTCTCCAATGAATTATTTGGCAGGAGACAGTAGTAATAAACTGAAATAGGGTGCTGCTGCCTGTAGACAAGGGGATTAAAAAAAGCAGCCAATAATAAAGTATTGGAACAGTCACAAGGCTGTTGCATCTCAAGATTTAAGTGGACAAAACCCTAAGCAAACTGGTCTGAACTCAACATTGACACTGTGCTCTGCACAAAGTTGGATTAGATGTTCCTAAGATCATTTACAACTGGTATTATTTTGATTTACCTGGCTACCTTTTCTCCTTGTACTCCATCCGATTGAGATTAAGCTAAAGATAAAATACAACAGAAAAAACCTCTTTTGTGAAAGTGGCAGGATGTGGTTTAAGCACAAGATTAAGATTTGTGGCATATTTGCTTTTATCTGTCAGGAAGTGATTAACATGCAAAGCAGAATTTACCACAAGTTATGGCAAAGACAAATCTTTTCCTCAGCAAACAATTAAAAGAACATAAACCAACAGATCTTCCTACAAATACTTCTGACAGTCCCTTGCTAGGAAAAAATACAGTATAATGGACATGAAATTTTGCTGGATGAATAAGAGATCTTAATAAGAGATGTTGCTACGTATCCTACTAAACACAAGTGTCAACAAACTTCTCAGATGTACAAAACAGGCTTCTGAAAATTTTGGATATTTTACCAATCTTTATGCCAGCAATTATTAATCAAGGGAAACCCATGAACAGCCTCAGAAAACCAAACCATTTGAAATGGTGACTTTTTTCTAATAAAAAGTTTAAAACAGTTCAAAAAAGAAAACACCACTTTTTCCTTAATTTAACATATGTGAGTACAACACAGTAAGTTAATGCTTGTGGAGTTAAAGATACTATGTTACGGTGGATTTAGTGTAGTATATTTTCCTTAAGAGGTGAGGAACAGCTGCTATGTTAAGGTCCAAAAAAAAAAAAAAAAATTTATTTTTAACATTTGGCAAAGGTATGTAGTTCTCTGTACAGGCATTTCAAAATATATGCTGGAAATAAATACGAAATGTCAATATTTAGCTTTAATACAGATCTTTAATGAAATTATTGCTTCTGTGGAATACTCTAAATATGTACTACAACTTCTACTGCACAGACTGGAAAACTGGAGGGGGTAAAAGAAAGTTTTATTAGTAAGTACAAGATGAAGCAACAGCTACCCAGGTTGCCCCACTGGCTGTATTTCAGTATGTTTACTTTGACTTCATTCATAGAAATCAATTAAAAAAGATAAATCCAAAACATAAAGCTTTTTCTCTCTGGGTTCTGATAACACTGACCTTCAGATAAAATTCACTGATCTGTTGCGAGTTTATTTTATAGACAGCTAGAAACATCAGTAACCTAAAAATTGCAATATATGGTACACAGTCATGAAAAAGCATATTGCATGTGCAAGACAACATATATAAAGTAGTAGGATCAGTATTTAGAATTACTTGTCCTTCATGTGTCCTGCTATATTTATGTAATAATATCCCAGTCCTAAAACAGTTATTAAAAGTAGTTAGCATTTAATCCACAGATCTATATGAGGGGTTTATTTTTATATAATTTTTAAAATTCTTGCTCATTGGCTTTATGAAGACATAAAACGTTGTTTTTGGTTTGGTTTGGGGTTTTTTTGTTTTGTTTTTTTTTTTTTTTTTTTTTTGTAAACTGATGAGAATTATATGTATTCTTTAAACTGCAATCACACATCCTTGCCCGGTTAGATGTCTGGAACGCAAGGACAGCTAACAAAGAAGTTAACAAGTTTTTGCTTTCTACCAGTGCCAGGGCAAACTGCTTTTTAATGCTTTAGCTAGTCAAGGTGAACCTGAGGCTCCTCATCAGAATTCATTTCAACTTCCTGACACATGAAAATAACCTCTGCCCCAGTTATTCTTCACTAGCACAACCACAACTGCTTCACTGACTGTAAGCCACAGCAATTTATATGGGCATGGACCTGCCCTGAGGCAGGTTTGAAATTAGCTAATGTGTGATTTTGGACTTTGTTTTTAAATACATCTAATCTCAGTCAAAACACACTATATTAAAATCTTCTATGCCACATGTTCACTATAATTTTTTGACAGACAGTTATGCTAGTAAAAGGTATAACAAGTAATGATCTTGGACTCACATAGATACATAGATGAGCAAAAGCCCACCAATATAGAGGCTACTACACCAGCAAAATTACCTCTGCAAGCAGTTTTTTTCTGCTGGTGCTGAGAAAAAGTAGGTACTTGCCTGAAATAGGCTCAGCTCAAGTTGTCTAACATCAGAAGAGGCACTGGATGTCATACTAAGGCAGCCACGCATGCGATGCAGTCAAATCTGACCTAAGAAATCCCCCTGAGCTCTAATATATATTTTCTTCTCTCAGTTAATTTAAAATCAAAATACGTTTTAATATTAGTGATTTTGTCAGCCAGGATCATAAAAGTCATACATATTCCATAGCCCAATCTCACCCACAAAATCAAGAAATTAATTCTAAGCAGTATTCACAATCTGGGAAATTCTTTCTATTTCTAAGCTTTTAAAGATGCACTTGCCAGAAACACGACAGATGAAAACTTTTTTTTTAACGTGAAACCTGAGAATATAATTTAATCTGACTGTAGCAGCTAGATATGTATGAAAAACAAACATTGCAAGACTTCCAGTGATCTCCAAGCACTGGCAGCAATGCCGTAAGAGCTGTCTTTGATAAATTGTTAGATGGACAAAAATTCCAGAAATTTTTAGATAGATAAAAATTTATTCACAGTTAAAATAAATATGCGAAAGATTACTTTCTTGAAGAGAACAAAGACCCTCAAAGATGACATCTGTGTCAAACAACAGTGGCAAAAAATATATTTAAAAAAAAAAAGCACTTATTGAGCGCAAGTGTAGTATAACAGCAGTGTGAGTTACTGTGAGGCTTTTCTCCTTAACAGATTTAATAGCTCGCAAGGTCTAAATTAATTACTAGTATAGACCTGAAAACTGTATTTTGACAAAATAAAAAGAATCCTATTTCAACATTTCTATTAGGGCGTGAAGATAAGAGAAAGCAAAAGGAAAAAGTTCTAGGAAAACTAAGCCAGGAGTAATTAAACATTTTACTATGTCTTTGTTGTTTTTTCCACAAAAAAACCCTAAATTTTCGTCTACTCTTTATGCAATTTAAAAGGGAGCAAAATTAATTCATATGTCTAATAGCTTTCAAATAACCAGAAGCTATTAATTTTTCAATTGTCTGTTACATAAACAAATTTGCTATAAAAATCAGAATTTAAAAAAACCCAGCTGAAAACGCAACTGCAGCTTCAGCATATTTTATTATGAAATTAAGGGAACCCTTAGTGGAATTGCTTGGTAGATTTAATATGATCTGTCTCACAGGAAATACGATACTACAGCTTTACAGAAGATGAACAATTACTTTTTAAATATTTATAAATTTACATTAATATCATCCATATATACCATGACGCATTTCAATAATTATTCTACAATACAATGGGAGTGCATGCTCAAACAAAACACCTCAGCAGTATTTTAAAGCAGTAAACCACCTAGCCAATTTCTGTACGTTCTGTAGTTTTTCTAATCCACTCTCCCTGTGGTTGAGCAAAATCGAATTGCCTCTCACATTTGCAGACAGCTCTGTGAAGGTGATAATAGAGCTGCTCCCTGCTGTCATGAGGCAGGAAATAGGAAAATGGCATATGGGGCTAGAAAGAAATAAAAAGAGAACTAAACAAGAACAAAAGAGATTTCAACAAAGGACAACTATAGCCCAATATGCTTTGCAAGTTAATCTCTTTTCATAATCCTTTAACATACTTAATCAGTTATCTGCATACTTCTCAAACACTTAAATGCTTGATACCAAGTCTTCTGCAAAGTTTTACTGCACAAAACATTTGGAATAGAAATGCTACAAAAAGCCATCACATGCAACACCTATAAATCAATGCCACCTTAGTTAGTACCCACATTAAAAGGCTGAACTTATTCCAATCTGTTAGTAATTGATCTTAGATTTTGTGACTAAAATGTAATATCTGAAACAATGCATACTTGGATTATTAATTGCAAACATGTTGAGTGACATCTGAATAGCAAAATATTAAGGGAGAATTATGACTGGTTATGTACACTGACAATATCAAAGACTTCCAGCCTGTTTAAGGACTACTGATGTAAGATGCAGAATACACTAAGAATGACCTTTTCATATTCAAGGTGAATTATTTTTATTGCAGAATGGGCCTCCAAAAATCAAGAACTTAAACATATTTACAGTGCTTCTATCTTTAATCTGGAAAAGTACCTTAAAAAAATAATAAAATAAACCCCAAGTCTACTATACCTTTCCTTTTACACTCTGAATGGGATCCACCACCACAGCAACAGCTCTTTCTGATAAGGCTTCAAAGCTCTGCTGAGTATTGATATCTACACCAGACAACCAACAGCCAAAGCCAGGGTGACTATGATACCAACCAACTACCATCTCAGGTCTGAAACAAAGAGGACATTGAGATTCTTAAAAATAAAAACACGTAACAAGAAGAAATAGTAACGTATCAGGATATAAATTAGGATGAGCTGTGAAAAAACCACCATTAAAATATTTAAATTACTCACCATAGTATGGTGAAAACGTGGACATGAATAAATGTGACAAAAGAGGGCTATCATTAAGGGATGCACATTAGCAGTGGTAGATCATGCTTTCAGTTTTTCACCCTGTTACCACACCTTCACTGAACCAGTTTTTACCCTTTCAGCACTTGAGTAAATATCTACTCTTTAACTCCTTGGCGTCGAGGGTTGAATTTTCACGGCAGAAAGTCCATTTCAGACATGGACAACGGGAACCAACGGTGGGAAAGGATTAAATATCAATTAAACCAGCAGTAGAACTAGGAACTCAGTCAAAAAGCAATTTGCACTGTTCTGTTCAGCTGCTGAGCCTTTTGCTAACATTAATTTTGAAGTTTTTCCCACAGTAAAAGAATTTGAGCAAGCAGACGACAACTGTTGAGAGGTAGGAGTGAAATAAAGATTTGTTTAAATACTGGGATCTTTTACAAAATTATTTCCCCTTTTCATTAAAATTGCTCATAAATATGCTACAACTGCGCAATTTTTTTAATCTTAAGTAATTTAAAAAATCAATCTTTTAAGGACATACTGTCTAGTAACTGCCTATACTAAACTGAGCAGCATTTTAACCTTTCTGTTCAATAATCAAAGCTGTAGGTTTAACATGAGTGACAATCTCCTGACAACTGAAATGCATGAAGTGGACTGAATTACATGTTATGCTACTCACCTGATTTCTTGGCCAATTATTTTGTTTTTAGACATTATTAATAGCCCCTAGATCACTAGTATTGCAGGAAGCCAGCATTTCTTCTAACCAACATGCAGGAAGTACTTGTTACCGTCAGCCCTCTTTAGGGTGACTTACCTTCCCGTCTGTTTCAGCATGTCCAACATTTTTGCTTGAAATACAGGATCAACTGCCTCCACACTGACACCCTGACGCAGAATACAGACAAAAATTGTAGTAGCTGTACATAAAGCAATATTATCTTTTAATTTGTTACTTTCCGCAATCAAAAATAGATCACCTTTCATAAGCATCTGTTTAAAAGGGCAAACCAACTACTTAAGAACTACTTGATTTAACACCCTTAAATGTAAAATACAATTTTTCTAAACGTATTTCAATGCAACTTTAAAACACTGAAAGATGTTTTTGAATTGCTATTGAAATCATATCTACTATGAGTAAACATGATTAGATAAGCACAGGAATTCATCTTTTCCTCCTTTTTGCTCTATAAATTTGGCCTGTTGTTTCTAACAAGTTCAGCTCTACAGCTTTTATTCAAGATAAATATCACTAGCTTTCTGCAGATTCTATTTATTCTATGTACATGCAGAGAATAAACTCAGGACAAAAGAATTAAAAAATTTCATTGCTGTGCAGCTGACTTACAAAGGGATCCATGCTTCTTTTAAGAACAGTATTTCATTTAAGTTACACAAAAAACCCATCATAAATTCCAATTATACACATTTGCTCATCATCTCTTTAAAGTATCTCAACATTAATATTCTTACACAAAATTAAAATACTTTTTTTTCACATCACAAAAATATCATTTAAGAGATATGTCATTGTAAGATCTGTCAACGAGAGCAAGTTTGAAGAATATTTATAGCACCATCACAATTAAGGGCATGAAACACTTCTTATCAAACCTTTTACATTTTGAATCCTTCCCCTGGCTTATAGTATATGAGTTCTTAAAGTTATCAATTTATAAATCTTATAAGTGATGTTATACCAATATTTTTATACATACATAAAGATATAACATCTCCATATATTGATATATATATATTTATGTACTAGTCTTTGATAAAAAAAGAATAAAATAAATCTGGTTTAAATAATGTTTAAATAATTTTTTAACTTAAACCCTTAAATGCAGGAGACGTGTTTGAATTATACCTAGTAGGTTAAGATTGAGATTGCACAAATGAGGTAAAATAGAAAAAAGCTTTAAAAAAATATTAACTATAAGGAAAATAAAAAAACCCAAGCAAACATATCAAAGTCGAGATATAAAGAGCTCACCGTTCCTGACTGTGGCATTGCAAAAACATCAATCACTCTCACGGTGTAATCATCAACAAATTCCCCGAGCATCAAGCCCATAACTTCCATAGGGACACCAGCACGACCATGCTTCAACATCTGGAATTAAGACCAAATGACACGGTACGTTGAACAGGAGGTTGAGTTTGACTTAGGATAGTTCTTTCAGCCGTTGCTGATCTATAGATAATCTGCAACTTGTAGCACTTTTGCAAACTGTAAGGAACTATAAAATAGTTAAAATGAAGCCAACAAAAGGAAAGTAATTAAAAGAAGTTTCTTCCTCTGAGGGCTCCAAACAGATTTAATTTATTTTAGAAATTAATCTGACCAGCAACTAAGGAGCACAAGTCCATAAAATCTGGACAGGTGCCAGGTGCTCTATCTGCAGCACTATACACAGATGCTGTACACAGAGAACACTTACTTTCAGCAGGGCAAGGGAAGAGATATAAACCTGTTCCGCTGTATCGACCGCAGGAGCATCTGTTGGTGGCCCCTATGAGAAGAATAAATAATTATTTTCTCCACCATTATTATTTTGCAGTTACTAAAAATTTTCTTCTGTTTTCCGTATTACAAAACTTACAGAAAAATGCATATATAATTGTGACTGTGTGTTAGATGCAGTTCTTACAAATAAAACTCCCCAAAAAAGCACACCTAAACCCCAAGCACTTCTCTATAGCACCTTCCTTTACTAAACTATTCTATAATGCAAGTCACCTAGCCATCCTCCTCTGTCTCCCCCACCACAAAACAATACCAATCTAAAGAGCAATCTTATCACAATCAGTCAAATAAAAAATTGGCAAGTATTGCACTGGGTACAAACCTGTTACAAGACATACAGGCTAAGAGTCAGATAAGTTTCCATTATTCAGCCTTGCTGCAATGCTAACCTTCGTCAGCTGTAAAATACGGCCAGTTCTCCAATTAACTATGTGTTTCTTACAGTGGTGTGAATGTAAATGCTGCTGGGCTAGCATGATTAACTGGCACCAACACAAACAGCAATTTCCCTTTGCTTCATCAGCTTTCAGCTAAAGAGGACTTGCAGATAAAGGCTATGGGAGTACTTTGCAGATACACTGGTACAGTGAGAGAAAAAACGGACCTCCGATCCCTAGGTGGAAAAGCTGTGAACAAAATACTTTGCTCTTTGCCTTATGAGTAGTTATTCAAAAATTAGCACAACTGTCCCAGGTGTGAATGATTGGTTGAAACAGGTTCTGTGTACTGTTGAAAATGAAAAACACAGGAGGCAGCAGTTTAAGTGCCCCTTTCTTGAGAAGCAAGAGACATATTGCTCTTATATACAGAATTCTGTATCAGCATACCTCATTGCAGTCAATTAACAGTACATTCATTACTTTATTACCAAATTTTGTACCATAAATTTCCACTGAAAAGACAAAAGGTTACTTCCGCAGAAAGTGATATAAACTTAGAAGGGCAAACAAAGCCACTCTGGAGTAAGGTGAAAAAAAAAAAAGATACTCCACATTAAGTTAAAGAAGGGAAAAAAACAGTGCCTTTATGCAAACATTTTGTACATTTAGAACTTTGATTCCACAGTTATAACAACAAAATTGGGCAAAAGAAAGAAAAATTTTGAATAAACTCTTGAGTTTTAAGTTGAAGTGAAAAAATTCAGTACATCATGCATCTATGTGACATCAAACAGAAAAGATAATCGTCAACACAAGCCATCAATCACCTCCTGAAGATAAAACCAGAACTTAAGTAATCAGCATATTAAATTAAATAGTTGTCTTTTCTCCATACTTTCACTTTTACACACACAGAAAAACATTATCCAGTCTTCAGAATGCTTTAAAGACAGTAAGAAATTTCAGTTTTGGTTTCTTTCACCCTTGTGACAATGTATTCCTGCTCTATTAGCTCCAGACCCAATCCTTGTATTTTGAATACAATTTTTATATTTGGAAACTCATATACATGCACGCATCTGTGTCAACTACAACTGCTTCCTAACACCTTCAAACCTTTATTTCCTACTTCAATACTGCTGATTATCATATCTTGGTATTTGCTCTCCCTCACTTTTTACTACTCATTGCTAATTCTTTTGACACTTTGGGCTTTCCACCAGCAATCCTCCAGCAGATTTAACTTTTCATCTTCTATAATATTCTCACCAAAGGTCCATTTTTAATCAATTCCACCTCTTCATCAAGTATTTCCCTGACTACCCCTAGACCAACAGTGAGATGCTCTCCAACACTTACCGTGAAAAATTCTACAAGCAGTTCTTCAGAACATTTCACAGAACCAGATTCACAGGACACCTGAATCACTTATTCCAAATTTACTAAAAATAAATTGTTTGACTGATGGAGCTTCAAATCCCTAATTATTTTCTGATACATGTTTATAGAGAAAAAACCACAGTAACAATAAGCTCACTTTCTTAACTCTCTCTCTCCTACTTTATTTTAGGTCTATACTAAATGATCTTTATTTCACTTAGAATTCTTAATACTTTGGAAAGCACAAAGGCCCATATTTCCACTTAATCATTGCTAGGAATAAAGCAGAAACAAGTTGGAGTTTGACAATAACCCCTGTCTTCATGCATAGAGCTCTCTTCCGTTTTTCTACCGGTTTTAGACTAGAAAGAGTCTGAACCCAGGGCAAAAGTACAAACACAATAACCTTCTGCTTTAAGAAGAACTGTAACATCTATGCTGTAATCACCAAACACATTCTACGTTTTATCAGCTCTTGTTTAACATTTCACTGTGAGCAAGCATGCCATTACACCATTTAGGATATTTTTTAATATAGAAGAACATAAAAGTATCTCCTCCAAACTACCCTAAGTAGCTCTGTGATTTCTGGAAGACTAATGTTGATGTTTGATTGAGACTAGCTTCTCAAAAATCAGGAGCTTGAATGAAGTTTATTCCACACACTATGGCTCTTAAATAGGCTCTCCCATATGGTATTGCTAACATCAGTTAAGATGTCAGGTAACACCAACACCCTTCCTGCAGCTGAGGAGGCATTAATCACATCTTTATCCCATGGGTAGGCACCTGCATCCACAATTTGTAAGAGCTTAATTATTCTTCATAACTTTCCTGTTTTAAAATTAGTCAGTAGATTCAACTGAGTAGACAAACATTATAACATTTTATTATAATATACCTATAACAAGGTAGCTAAATTACCTTTAGTTAAAGAAAAGGTAAGAAGGATGTTACCCTACTTTAGGTCCTATACTAATTCTTAATCTTTCCTTCTTTTATTGCTGTATTCCTTGGAGCTTTCAAATGCTTGTTCACCTTGGTCAGAAGACAGACTACACTTTATCAATCCTTTAGGCATTCTATGACATAAAAGAGTTCCTGTTTTCAAAACTTATGTTGAAGTTCTCTTTTCAGCTGCCAACACCCATAGCCAACAGCTCCTTTTCAGTACAGGAAATATTGCTACTTCATAAAGAAATGCTCCATTGGTGCAAATCAACTTGCTTAGCGTGATTTGTTTGTTGGTTTTTGTTGTTTGTTATTTTAAGCCATAATATTCACTGCAAATGATTTTGCCCACTAAACGTGAGTTTAAACACACGTGTAAGTGAAGACAGGAAGAGTTAGGAGATATTAACTGCAGGCTTCACCTTTTCACTTCATGCCTATATATGCCTGAGATAGCAAAGGTATTAAAGATCAGCTTCTACTCTTTTCACGCAGTTCAAGCAATTTACCTGAAAACTTGAAGTTTAGCTAATGATAGTATACTATGCAAATATAACACTGGTTTATTGATTCTCAGTTGTCTTATAAAAGACAGCACATACCAAGTTATTCCTAGTCACAGACACTTCTTTTGTGTAGACCTCACTATCTTATTTCAGTCTGCTCTGTTCTCCTCACTGATTACAAATACTAGATAAATTATGAGAAAAAGAAACAACTCACTGCATTGTATGTGTACATACAATACAATTATGTGCATCAAATTTCATGTTAATATTCCTTCTTTTGTTTCGCATATAGATTAAAATGAATTTCTCAAGAGTTCTATAGTGATTTTGATGTACCAATTCTGGAATTTTGAAGAGGAAAGGATCCATAGGTCCAAACCTGTCCAGAATCTTTACAATGGATTTAATTTCACATTAGTTTTATATCAAAGATAAACTGGCATATACACAAAATTACAAACCCAAACGTCATCAAATTCTTAGCGTAAAACTTTTAAAGATTTAACAGATAAAAACAACAGAATATATCTTGGATCTTTCAAGTAGTTTTACTTGGCTTTAGATGATGCCATTTGAAAAAGACTCAGGTACTTGGAAACTAGATCCAATTTACTTCCATCTCTGTCCACTTCCTCTTTCATAAATGGCTGATAATCTAACAGAATCTTGGAGTGACAGCCACAGCTTCCGTGTGGGAGCTTGCTACAGGTTACACTTTTTGAGATTTCTTTGGCCTGTTTCTCCTAGTCTTTCACAGAAGTTTATGCATTTCTTTCATGAAGCAAAAAGGAAGAAAGACTTTATTAGCTAATCTCTACATGGAGGCAAAGTATTTTACACTGACCCTCCACAGCATGTGCTATTATCACTGTTCATAAACTTCACTGCCTGCCAACTTTAACAAAGGAGCACCATCCTTATGAAACAGAGCACCAAATTAAATTAACTGGTGTCAGAAAACCAAACAAGAAAGCATTTGTATCTGTAACGCAAACTATCTGCTGGTATGGTATTCAAAGAAAGTCAGACAGTTCTCCCACTGCACAGAGCTTTGGAAGACTGTCCATCTCACTGCAAGACAGTGCACACTGCCTTCATTCTGCCTGCCCACAGATTTATAGGATAATTTCTTGGGGAACTGGAAAAAAGGGATTTGGAAACTGCAATGAATATTCAACATTCTTTTTTCCCAGGCATTACTATATAAGCTGGATTCAGTAATTATTAGAATTCAAAAACTGTATTAAAAAAAAAAATACTGTTATTGTGCTGTTTACTGACAATGGATGTTTCTCCAGAATCAACTATATATGTTGTCAGTCAATGAAATGAGCTGCCTGATGGCCAGCCATCTCATAAAACCTAGCCAAACTCTGGTTTTGTTTTTGTTTAGAGTTTCAATAATAATTGATAAATTGAAATTACCACTATTAAAATACACTTTCACTTTATTTTTTTCAGTAAGACTTGCAATGGAAAAAGAATCACATTCAAGTTATGAACAGAAGATTACATTGTAATATTAAGTTGTGCATGACACTATTTTTTTTTTCAAACAGTTAAAGAATGATCCAATATAAAACAGAGCCCTTTACTTGGGTAGCCCTTGTTGATGAAGTGTTAAAGGCATTTGCCATCCTCACAGGATAAAAACTAACGCCTTGAAGTGTTATCTACTCAGGCCTTTTAGCAAATTTGTTAACACTTTTAGGTATATTACTCCACCTTTCTCTTAGTGTGAACTGGTATCAATTATTTAGCCAATTTTATTATGTTATTAAAATACCTGCTGATTAAATGTGAACTAAAGTGTCATTTTAGAGCACTGCTCTTTATTTGTACTATTTTACGTTTATTCAAATTGGTACAGAAAGTGGACTCAATTAATTACACAAGCAATTGAGAAATTCCACAAATTGAGGCACTGTGTATTGTTTAAATGGATCTCAAACACTGCTCTGGTGTCATGTTAACAGCACAAAAGATCATTTTGAAATATAATATAGCTGCTTCAACAAAGAAACTTCATTTTGCAGAAGTGACTGTAATAAAAAGGCAGTGAACTAAAGCCCTGTAGAACAAATCTTAGCTTTATTGCACCAAACAATATGTAATATCCATGTAAAATATAAGGACAGGTACAATCACCACGATTTTTTTATTTTTGCAATTGGACAACAATTTAGACATGAACATAGGACACACAAACACACACTGACCGCTATAGTGTTTATTTCTTTCCCAGTAAGCTAAGAAAGAACCTTTTAATAGTTTAATTTTGTGAGTATTAAACAACTAGTGTGAAAAACAAGCTGCATGTAAACTATTTCTACTGCCTCTGCTTCAATGACTAGCTGAGGCAACCTGTTATAGGAGGTGTTAATTGGCAATAGGAGTACAAGTCAGAAGCATGTTCCCCATCGTCCTAACCCAGCAAGGCTAGGTCATTAAAGTGGAAATGAATTCTTTCATGCCGACTTAACCCTTTCAGTACATATTTTCAGCTGTTATATCTCACGACAATTGAGAAAGATTAACTAAAAAAAAAAAAGAGAGAGAAAGATCTTGCATTACTTTTGAATTTAAAAAAACTATTCACCCATTCACCCCCCATTTTTTCTTCCCTTCTTTATGTCTTCCAAAAGAAGTGTTTCAGATAACCGTGACATTTATGGGGTGTGGGGGAGAAGGGCAACTGGGGCATAAATGCAATGACAATCATTATAAAACAGTAATTAAAGGATGTGTGGAAAGATTGGGCATTTAAAGTGAGCTTGAAACTATTATTTTGTGGAGGTAACAAACCCAATGGTGTGCCGATAGCTTTGTATGAGAGCAAAAAAACATTATAGAATACTACCTGCAGAGAGGACACAAACTCGAGTAAGTGTGTAGAAGCTGCAGAGGTATTAGTGATAATAAAAAGACCTTAACAGATCACCAGAGTACCACTGCTCTTCTCGACTTCCCCTTTGTCAGTAAGTGGTATAACCTGATGATATAGTGACATAAAGGAATATAAGATTTCTTAGATCAGCATAGTGTTTTTCACACATTAGTAAGCCTAAAAATCTAAACAAAATTGTGATTGTGGAACAATTTTTCCCGTGCAGAGACAATACACTTACAGAAAATGCCAACTTGCATTCCATGAGTGGAAGGGGTGAAGGGAGTAGGCCATATTCCTGATCTCAACGGTTCTAGCAACATTGTCATGACAAGCACCAGAAGCCACGTACTGCATTTTCTGCAGTACAGGAAGTTAACATGAACAGTCATGACACAGAAAATGATCCAGTTCATAAAAAATAAAAGTCAAAGTTCATAAAAAAGGAAAAATACATTATTTTGCACTGTGAATCACATGCTAATTAGTAGCAGTTTGAAATTTTATTGCAATTTTCAAGCTAGTAGACACATAATTTTACAGTTAGTTCCACATCAACAGGATTATATTTTGAAGCTAGCATTATGTCTAAACAGTTTGTATGTTTAGGCCCATTTTTATACCAATTATAATCAAGCATACATAACAGACCACAAAATACCATAAGTCTCAACAAACAGCCTCGATTTCTGAAAGGATCACATTGTCTTGTTACACCATATGTCAGATGAAATAAAAATTGTAGTAATATGTTTAGTCTCGTAGACAGTCTCATAGCCTCCAAAATGGAGTAGAGATACTAAGGAAATATTATGGCATCAATTGCTACTTTAAATTAAAAATACCTGCCAAAAAACCCTAACAGGATAGATTTAAAAAAAAAAAAACACACAAACCTCAGTATGTTCTACAAAATCCTGTCTCCTAAAAAAAGTTTATCCAGGTTCACATTTACAATAGAACTCCATAAACAGCAACATAGATGGACCTGAAATACACAATGTCTCCTATCTCTGTTCCTCTTCAGAAACCAAAATTTCAGAACACAGAACTTTCTATAGCTTTGAGCAGTTGGTTAAATGGGTTGGGAACACCAGTTTGCCAACAACTCTTCAGTGCAGAGACAAAACTTTACTACCTATCTTTCCTGTTTGTTTGGCTTGTTTCCAACACTTGGCATTTTTGGTTTTGTTGGGTTTTTCTTGTAATTAAGTAGAACTTCAAACAAAAATAATCTCTAATTCACTGGGATACACCACCGAGAACCTGGCTAGAATTATAGTTAAAGAAAATAAAAAAAGAAAGGAAGGAAGCCACAAAGACTTATCCATCTACCAGGAATCTCTCTTGCTCCACAAGTTTCACAGAAGTATAGTAATCCACCAACATGGGCAAATGCAGGATTTCCCATATACCTGTAGAATGTATTGTATTTTGCTCATCTAATTGCCAAAAATTGGCAAAAATGTCTTTTATAAAAAACAGCACTCCTGTTTTCCAATACTACCATTGAAAATATTCTTTAAGACTAAGGCTTAAATTTTACTAAAGAAAAAACCATATTTATCGGGATCTGGATGGTACGCTAGTTGAATTTATTTTGAGGTCAGATAAGCTTAATTTTACTAAAATGCGCTTTACAGAAAGTCATTCTACTTCATCTAGTTTTTTCTAGAAATAGATGTGTATTACCCAATTTTAACATGTATTCATGACATTAAGTTATTTACATATATCACCTTGATACAATTTGCAATTGTTGGACTTGCTGCAATGTTCCCAACACAATCGTCGCATGAAATGGCCACTTAAGTGTAATCTTTCCTGGTTCTAGTGTTCCTTTCTCTTTACCTCATACAATCTACAAATTCATTGAGATGTGCAAAAAGCAAGGGAAGGTATGCTGCATCACTGCAATTAATATTCCCTATTATCAAGCATAAGGACAATCTCGACTAGATGACCTTTAAAGGTCCCTTCCAGCTCAAACCATTCTACAATTCGATGACGATGTTTTGGTTAGCAAAAAGCATAGAATCATGGACACAAACCAACTCCCCAGTAATGCTGTGTTTTCAAAAAGAACTACTATTTTCTCCCAACTTCAAGCTACTGCAAGAAAAGAAAATCCAGAAAACACAAAGCTCAGTTTCACTCCAGAGTAAAACCAGGACTAACCCATTATCTACTCCCATCATCATTACAGGAGGCATTGGGATTTAGCATGAGCCTCAAGGCAAATAACGAGTCACCATTTATACATTTTTCTGCCTCCAGAAATCTTGCTCTAATGCAGATTTTTAATTACCTTATTCTAAACAGTTCTGCCAAGAAAGCAAGGTAGCCTTTGGGGCTGCTGTCTGAGGTCACCCTAAAAACTGTGCAGCAGAGTGGCTAAAAGGGATTTACTCAATATGTAAAAGAATGCACCAGGTTCTATATGTCTACAGCTCTGTTGTGAAGTGGTGGTCCTCAGGACACAAGCAGGTGAACTGAGAAACTCAGTGGCAATATGCAGGAAGGTTAGCTGTTGTAACACTTTTTAAAAACAAAACCAATAAACCACACACTACTATTAGGGCAGGAACACTTCAAACTTCCAGGAAAATTTAAGGAGGATTCTTTTACACCACAGGAAGAAAACAGAAGCCTTTGTTCAAAGGTGTTGTATAGTGGCACTGCAACTTAATATTCAATGGTAGGAGATTTCTGAAAGAAAATTTCTAAGAGAAATAAATTAAATTGATCACTATAAGGAGGCTGTTTCCTGCTTACACAGATGAACATTTCAAATGAAGAGGTGTAATGCAAAAGGCAAAGATGTCTGCTCGTTCAGTCTTTTTCCCAGTTCTTATTATGGCTACACTCATTTCCTTGGCCAAACTTCTTTGTCTCTTCTGGGGAAAGTCGGCTGGACTACACTGGCAATTAAATTGAGGAGAGCAAAGCTAATTGCCTAATTATTAGAAATAAGGAAGTTCAAGATCTAAGGCCAAGAGAAGGCAGATAAAAATGGTCTCCAGAGTTTATAGGAAAATAATATTTCAGAGGAAACTGATAATGCCCAGGCACAAACCACTAGCTTTATTATTTTTAGTTTTGTTTATGATAGTGTAGCCCATCCTACTTTAAGGCAGCTTTTATAACACAAAGTACATAATGTGTTGTAAGTACAAATAGGACATACACAAGTTTCTAAACCCAATTCTAGCACGTTTCTCCCCCTCTCTCCTATTAGCACTTTCCGATATAAATCGCATTTCAAGCACTCGACTGTGTTTCAAACAAAGAAAAACTATACTCGGCCTTTAACAAGCCCCAAGTACCTCAAATAAGCCTCCACTACCCTTGGAGATACCATCATCTCCAGTGTAAGCACACTCAGGCCACACCAGTACTCTAAATTTAATATGAAGCGTCCGGTTGAACAGCCCTGTGTTGAAACACTGACCAATGTTGTACAATACTCATCCCAGTCAATGAAAGCACAGTTTAGTATATCCAAGGTGTTTGTTTTTTCTCCATAAAACAAAATCATGTGTTTTGGATATATAAACTGACACAGGCTTTCTACAGGCAATAGAAAGTCTCACAGGCAATCCATTACATCTTTTGAACTTTTTATAGGAGTTGATGTTGGACATTTTTAATGAATGAAAAATGGTTGTCACTAAGAAAGTTTTTCTACTCTTTAAATGGGTTGATACCTTCTGGGGGAAAAAAAAAAAAAAGTAGAACTGGAATAACCCACACAAACTGGACACCATCTCACCTACTGGGAGGTATGTTAGAATTCTAGATATATTAACATTCTTAGAACTTGAGAACTTTGCTGGAAAATGTCTCAGAAGCAATTGCACAGAAATGAGCACAATTTAAAGAGCTATAATTCAGATTTATTCCCCTTGTAGACTATTCTCAAAAGGAGTATCTGAAGCTTCAAATACACGTGCAAAGCAGATAATAGTGTACCTCCACAATTCAAAACACATAAAGCAAATACACCCAGGAGACACAGGAAGCAAGAAGTCATGCAGGTGCAACAGATACCGAGATACCAAAACACTCTATAGCTTTCCAAAGGAAAAAGCAATTCATTAAAGACAATACATTTGCACCCTTCAAACTAAAACCTATCCTGTTTCAAGAATCAATTAACCTAAACAATTTACAAGATGTTGAGTTTTTTTTCTGGTTGGGTTTTTAGGGTTTGGGGTTTTTTTGGGGAGGTGAGTGGAGAAGGATGGGGGTGTCTGTCTGGGTTTGTTCTGGTTTTTGTTTTGTTTGGTTTGTGGTTTGTTTTTTTTTTGTTTTTTTTTTTTGTTTTTTTTTTTTTTTTTACATAGGGAATCTCAGGATGCAGATTAGCCAGCCAGACCACCTCATTTACTTCAAGAGACACATCAGCTAAATGAAGTAACTCAAGGAAACTTGCATTTAATTGTTAATTGGGAATGATCTACACTAAACCTGACCCTCCTTTGCCTGCCAGATTACCAACTCTTATTCTGAAGCCCCACAAAATACTGAGCCAGTAGTACTCTCTTCTCATAACCATCCTGGCTTGATCAGCAGATAAAACAGAACTTTAGATCAGTGGCAGGTCTCCCAAGTTCCCACGGTGCCACAGATTTACTAGATAGGATCAGCATGTTCTAAAAAACCATGATAATATGAGGGAAAAAGGTTCCACAGCATCAAGCAGTGCAATGCTTGAAACCTCATAATCAAAGTGACAGTTTTCAAGTGCCATTTACAATGCCCTAATCTGGAAACATCCCAGCTAACCCATCTGATCAACTATTTCACAGATGGAAGCACTTGATGGCTAATTGGCAAGTCCATTATTCAAATAAAATAGCTATCTGCACTTCTATTTTCTATATTCCAAGTCAAGGTGTAAACACTCCTTATAAGACACAGGTCACTTCTCTGTCTCTCCCTCCCTTCCCATTTGGATTTTTTCCCTTTTCCTCTGCCATCGAATATGTTAATTCAGAAATACAGAATCAGTTTTATTTTCCACTTATTGCACTAGAACAGTTGTCTGCATCAACAGAGCAATGTAAAAGAATATTTTTTTTAAAAAAAATCCATCAAGTAATGAAAAATTATTTCAACACCATTTAAAAAGTGTCATTAATTATTTCACTTCTTCCAATCACATCTGTATTTAGATAAATAGACAGGAAGTGTCAGCATGGACAAGAACTTGTATAGCTTGGATTATTGTTCTGAAAGTGTTAGGGAGAGAGCTCTGCTAAAAATGCACTTCATTTGCTCACACTCCTAAATGTTTCCAGTAGGATTGCCTAATAGAGGCATATGCGAAACTGATTTCACTAGCAAACAATAGTTCTGTGTACAGAATGAAGAGGTGTGTTGCTCCAAATTCCTGCCTGATACACTGCTACATAAGTAGAATGCTCTTCATACCCCACAAAGCCTGTTAATTTGTCTGCAGCAAATGTACAATGCAAAGTGAAGTATTAAATCACTAGTGAAATTCTGCAGTAGGCAGTATTCCAGGAGGATGAACAGGGAGAGACAGAAAAGAATTAACCAGGAAAATGAAAATAATAACTAAAAAAAAACACCAAAAAACCACACCCAACAAAAAAAACACATGACAAGGGGCAGAGGACACTATGTGAGAGAAGCAAAACAAGGGCATTGCCAAAATCTGAACTCCCATGAACTACAGAAAGGAAATTAAAGTAATAAGCTTGTTGTTTGGGACATCACACCACTTTGAAACTTTAACTATTCCGGCACTTCTTTTTAAAAACGCTTGAATCACTCATTGTTCTTACACGTATACCTCGAGAAAAGAAACTCAAATGCCTACCATACCAAGCATGTAACAAACAATTTCTGCATGAAGGAGTGTTGCAAAGGTCTTATTTATGGCATCAACTTCAAACTAAACATAGGTACCTTTCCATACAAAGAACACAAAGTTAACGAGCAAGCTCACTACCAGAAAATATTGTGGATGACTTATCATAGAATCATATGGGGTTGGAAGGGACCTCTGGAGATCATCTAGTCTAATTTCCCCACTGGAGTGGTCTACCTAGAGTACATTGCACAGGAACTTGTCCAGGAGGGCTTTGAATGTCTCCAGAGAAGGAGACTCCACCACTTCCCTGGGCAGTCTCTTCCAGGGCTCTACCACTCTCACAGGAAAGAAGTTCCTCTTCATGTTTAGGTGGAACTTCTTACACTCAAGTGCCCATTTCCTCTTGTCCTGTCACCACTGAGA
>BJBW01000045.1:83727-202455 GCA_004320125.1 Scolopax mira
ACCTGCTGGCCACGCTCTTCTTGATGCCCCCCAGGATGCCATTGGCCTTCTTGGCCACAAGGGCATGTTGCTGGCTCATGGTCATCCTGTTGTCCACAAGAACTCCCAGGTCTTTTTCCTCAGAGCTGCTCTCCAGCAGGTCAGCCCCCAACCTGTATTAGTGCAGGAGGTTATTTCATTGTTGAATTTCATTAGGTTTTTCTCAGACCATCTCTCCAGCCTGTCCATGTCTCGCTGGATGGCAGCACGGCCTTCTTGGGTGTCAGCCACCCCTCCTAGTTTTGTGTCATTGGCAAACTTGCTGAGGGTACACTCCACCCCTTCATCCAGGTCATTGATGAATATATTTTATGATGTCAGAAGCTATCAGATTCCCTCCCCTACTCTCTTGTCTACCTGCTGCCCCATGTTGGGACAGTTGCTGTCCATCTAAGACTAAGAGAGAGAACATGGCTTAAAATTTCTAAACCACAAGTCACTGGAGGGAAAGTTTAGTTTTGAAATATCACTTTAAGATCACTCCTTAAGGAATTGTTCATTAGTCACATGAAGACAGGCTTAGGGTCAATAGAATTTAGCACCAGCCACAACATTCAACACTGAAGGCCAATCCGCCACTCTATAGCATGCTGAAGGAGCAAGTAACAAGAAAATAGGCAGATCATGAACTCAATGAAAGCAGTTTTCAAGTGGAATAACAAAGCACTAAAACACTTGAAAACAGAGTTGTAAAAACATGAATCCAAAGAGCACTTGAGACAACATATTTGAGTTTGGAAATAAAGAAAAACAAACAAACAAAACCCCAAACAAGATAATAAACAGAAGAGGTGCTTTTACCAAGGGGAAAGAGCCAAGTAACTGCTGTTGAAGAAGCTGAGGCAAGTCAGTAAGAAAGAATTCCTTGGCAGAGATCAAATAGGATCTGTGCTGACCAAGCATTTGCTGTTACTTGAACATTCATTACAAAGCAAATCAAACACTGTTAGCAGACCTTATGTGATGCAGTCAGTCCTCTTTCAAAGAGAAGCCCTAGTGACAAGAAAAAGAATTCCTAATTTGATTTTAAAATTACTTTGAAAATGCTTCTCTTTTTCTGAGACTCTACACACAGATGATTCTTGTATTAGCAAGAATGACTCAGTCAGATGTTTTTACTATGTTCAACCTTAAAAGCAAAACCACCAAAGACAGAACAACTATGACACAGTAATAAGAAAAACAAAATGCTTTATACAGTGCTTAGAACAGTCTAGTGCAAACGAATGGTAATAACTTTGTTTACTTTCTAGCAGGACTAAGTATGTCCCAGAAATATCTGACTTCTCCCACCTTAAAAAGCCATCAGATTTGGATCATCTGTCAGCCTCAATTATTAATCAATCAATATTCAGAGCAGAAGTGAGCCTTGAAGGTCTATTGAAATACCATATTTTAAGATTATAAAATTATTCTTTTTGAAAAGTCTTCCTGCTGATTCAATAGATGAAAAAACTACAAATGTAGCCAAGACACCAAGTAAAACCAGCAACTTGCATAAAGAGCAATTCAATTTTCCACCTTTTTTTTTTTTTAAATCCAACACATACTCATCAATTCATTTAAGAGACAATTCCATATTTAAACAAACACAGAGCAGCTTTGCAGGCCAAAGCTGCCAGAGGAGTTCAGCGAGCTTCTTCTGCATGTTATGTTCTATTGTCTGCCACAATTTTCTAGCAAGATTTAAGTTAAAGCTGAGAAATTCAGAAAGCAGCAGAGAGAGTTAACTGTAAATCTGAAAAACAGCTTTGATATGCGTCAAGTTCAGAGAGGCCTAAGAAGTGAAAGCTTGAGTGATTAGACTGCGCAGATGTTAAAAAAATGAAGAGTCATGAAGCAGGCTGGCAGCTCGGAGGAACAAGAGAAATAACTGCTTAAGAAAGTGAAACTAAAAATAACTAAGGGCTGCTTGAAGATTCACTAAGAGAGCGTGAATAGAATTTTAGCTATAAAAAGGAAAAAAATTATGCACCAAAAGTTACAGCTTATTTGGCAAAACACCTAGAGGCTGTAAATCAGCTTACAATATTTCAGCAAATGCTTCAGTATGAAACCACTCCTTTCTCAATTATACTGGACATAAACACACTCCATGCAACCAAAAGAAGCTCTCAGTTTAGAGACTTCAGTCATTCCAGAAGCAAACACACACACACCATGAAGCCCAAGACAAACAGAACTGATTCCTCCAGAACAACAACAGTCTGGATTCTCAGTTTAGAACAGAGCCCCAGAGGCATATGAGGAAAGCAGAGAAAGGTCAGCTACTGCAGACAGTCAAGACTACACTAGAGCCCTTTCCTTAAGGAAATAATTCTTCCTACAAGCCTCAGACAAAGAAGTTCCTATTTTTTCCCCTGTATCCACAGTAATCAGTACAATGTAATAAGATTAGCTTGGTTTAATTTTTTAAGACTGCTGGCCACACCAATTGGCCAAGGGAAAAAGCACTAGGACTTGCTCCAGAGGTAGGAGAAAGTGTTCTATGTGTGTAGGTCTCCCACTGGAACAGGAGAGTTGCCAGGTAGACCTTTTCACTTTCAGCTGTTACAGAAGTGAGGACAAAGCGAACAAGACACAGTAAGACAAGACACAGTAAGACACACTCATGTGGCTACAACTACCCACAAGTTATAAATTCAACTCAAGTTACCTCCTGAAATTTACATATACTTCAGTATTGTATAAAGATTCAAAGACTGAAATATATCATTTATGAAGGGGCAAGTGGTTATGCTCAGCCATTTAGAAAAATCTTCATGTTCTGAAGATCCGTGTTATTGGAAACTGATTTTTTAAGTTTTATTCTGGGTTTCCAATGCTTTTCAATCCAAACTTTAAAGTGTTCAATCCAAACATTTTAAAGTGTTCAGACACCAAATGAAAAGTTTATAAACATTCTGTAAACTCAGTGCCAACACAAGAGTTCACATTGACAAAAAAAAAAAACAACAAACGAGTGAGGCTGTAACAATGATTTGCATAGACTTACATAGCATCTCTAGAGTCAGGGATTGCTAATATGAACTCTTTTTTTGATGCTGTTTTTAGATATAATAAAAGTAATATTCCAGAATTGATTAATATTAAGAGAAGATATTAACAAGCTGTATACTAACCTGTCCCAGCCCAGGCATACCTCCTCCAAGTCGCAGGAGTCTATCCATATTTCTAGAAAAACAGAAACAAAGGAAAAATTTTCCCAAGCTCTGAAGTGTTTACTAAATTGCTATCTATATAATTCACCTTCAGTCACTCAGTATGTCAAAAATATTGGTGGTAATTACAACACAACATCAGACTTCCTGTTAATTAACACCACATATTAATTCAAGAAGCTGTCTTCCATGCTAATTAACAGACCTTGTTTTATTGCTTTGGTTTTGGGTTATCCCCATTTCTGAAGACAAGCACTCTTGTCAAACTTTTCAAAACTTTCCTATCATTCAGTTAATTGGGAGATTTTTGTTGCTTAAGAACAGCACCTACATCCAGGAAGTGCCTAAAACTTATTAGATATACAATCAAGTTTACTGCAATTTGTTCAGAAAGCATCAATAAAAACGTGAAAGTAAGATTTTAGCATCCTCATTAGTAAGTTCTGCGCTAATTAACTTACAGCTTGTCAGTTATCATCAAAACTACATGTGAAAGACACTGAGCAGATTATGGATCTCTGAATTAGCATCAAAAGCTTTTTCTTAATGAACTCATTATACTAAAAGAAATACTGTAAAGTAAACATTTAATGTGTATATAGTTAGAATATTATTGACAGTACAGTCATTTAATACATTTCCAGTGTTGCACGTGCCATTGCTTTAGTCTAAGATTATTCCAATAAATGTAACTAACTTCTTACTTTAAAAAAAACAAACAAACACTTTTCTATCTTCCAACTTTCAAATAGGTGATCTCCAGGAATAAGAACTGTTAAGGTACCAAAAAAAAATTACACTGATGTTTATTTCTGTTTCTATTCACCTTATATTGTTGAAAAACAATCTACTATTTAATTGTGGGTATTTAAGTAAGGGTTCTGTCCCAGCTGTAATAGACCTTTAGCTTCTTTACTTGGCTTTTTCAACTTCTTAGCCTTTATACAACAAAACTAAGTGATAAAATAAACAAAAACTATTGAATATTACTTTTTAAACAATTGCTTTCATCAAATTAAGCCAGTTATGAGGCTTACAGAAATTAGTAGATTTTACTGGCCATTTTATTTGTGAAGATACAAAGTAAAGCATCAGAAACTATCATCATAATTGCACAAGTTTTAATACAACAAAATAAAGCGTGTTCAGGTGATATAAAAGCAATTGAGAAAATCAAGTATGGTATTTCCAAAATACATTAATCCTCGCAATGGATGTTACATTACACCTTAGAGAATTATATACATAATTTCAACAGACTGCATTAACAATACAAATTCAAGGACCTTTTAAAATTGATTATGCAAAAGAACTTTGAACTTATCATAAGAGATAAACTTGCTTTGTATAGTAAAAATTAAAAAGTGTTTATGTTGAAGGTGAATGTAATCTCATTATTCCCTCCGAAATCTGCTAATATTTTTACTGGCTAGATACTAACAGGCTTTATTTCAGCTTAAGTTTAAAACAAGTATTTTAAGCTTCTTGTTAACACACAGAGGCAGCATTTAAGCCTATCGTTAGACAAGATTATTTAACTCCTACTTGTTATGTAGGAGTTACTCCTAATGTATGGAATTACACTCATTTCAAACAACAATATTTTAAGACACATGAATCAGTAACGCTTACTCTATTTGCTAATTTCACTTTCCTGGTTAGCTTCATTTGACTCGCTACCTTCACTCTGTAGAACATGCAAACCCGACAACCTCAACAATAAATACTTTCTTAAGAAAAGCTTTAAAGCTACCTTAGCTCTATATAAATTAAAAAGTAGTTTATTAAAGGGTCAAAGGTTACATTTTCCAGACACTTATTGAAACCAAGCTTCTTTATTGTAGGCAAAAGCTGCACACAAAGTGTATATAGTTTCCTGTCCTGAACTACAATAAATTCCAAATCAAGTAATAGAATTTCCATAGAAAGGTTAAGTTGCTGTTTAAAGCTATTATGTAAGCACATGGTAAACAGCTCCAACAAAGCAGTCACGAGTACAAATTAACACCAACTACATTTCATTTTACCCCTCTGTGGTAGATACTCCTCTACGGAAACCCACAATGATTCATCTTTCATGACACTAACGCGGGCTGAAGAGTAGCTGAGAAGTAGATTTAAACTACTGAAATTATAATTTTAATCAATCGTGGTTGTACACTTATTTTAAGTAACTCTTGGTCTCTAAAATTGGTAACCATAACACTTGTCCTTTCCTGCAACTACAGCAACTTCCATAAGCTGATGAGGTGCATTACCTACATTTAAGAAATAATACTGAATAACAAATCTTATTTCACTTTAGCAAGTGAAAAGTAGTAGGTATTTCTACTTCTATTATTATTACTTCTATAATCTTCTATTATTTCATTAATATTTTATTTTACATAATTTATTCCATTATCTAGCCAAAGAGAACAGTACCTCATTTATAGAAGTGTATTTTACTGTTTTAAAAAGTTATGCTGATAAATAATCATTTTGTGTACCTAATTAGTCTCATCTAACTTTAAAACAGTAACTTTCCAGGTTTTGGAAAAACAAAGTCTCATTGTCTTACAGAATTGGAGGGATGTAACATTTCCCAGCTATCACAGACTAGCCACTGAACTGAAGATGTTCAGATTCTCAAGACAATAGCACACAGAGAAAATCTGGATGCACTGGAAATTATTTCACTAGCTCCATGGCTTGACTTTGGTTAAAGTTTTGGCAGCTAATACTTTACTTTCTTATTTGTAAATGGAAGTATTTTAGTAGGTTATAGACCTCAACATGTTTGTTTACTCTCTATAAACATCTGAAGAATTTAAGTTAGTGATCCAAATGAAAACTAATTTTAATTTTTGTTAATCCACTGTGCCCAAATATTATTTCAGCCATAAATTCTGCTTATGAAATAATTTTTTTGTAAACCTTAAAACAGCTTGAGCAAAATTTTTAGACCTTAATTAAGATAACTTTAGCATTTACAATTAAAGCAAATATGCATTTCTAACCTGGTGCTCAGCAAGAGGTGATCGCAGAACAAACTCAGCAGCAGCTCCTACTTTCTGACTATAAATATGATGCCAGTAGGTCTCTTTCCTACAGAAGGAAATAGAGAAGAGGGGAAGGGCAGAAACCCAGTAAAATTTAGAAATGGTAACACATGTAAAAAGACGTTTCACATTGATGACCTACAAAAAGACAAAGCAAACCAAAGAATAACACAAAAAATGCTTGGTTGTTTTTTTTTGTTTGGTTGGTTTTGGTTTTTTTGCTTGTACCAGATAATCCCTGGAAGTGGTACATGCAGTATCTTGCACAAATGTCTGAAGAAAGTTTCCAGATTTCTCAAAATGACATGGAGGAATAAAGTACTTTAATAACCCATTTAAACAATTTAAGCTAATCAATAATTTAACATGCTGTTAGAAACTGAAACCATGGTTCTATATTACTATTTTAGAAGATTTTGTCAAGCACAAAGGCAAAGAGCAGTCTGCGAGCACAGAGTTTTCTTGTCTATTTCTGCAGGAACAGTTGGTGTGACTGGGAAACTAGAGACCTTTAGGTTTGCCTGAATTCAGGTTGAGAAAGGCTGCTTCACATTCAGCTTAGGAGTTAAAAGTCATGTTATCCTTCTCCCAGAGAACACTGCCCACTAACTGCATCCCCTCAATCATTTGTAATGCAGTATTTTAAAACAGATCTGTGAAGTGATCTGTGGCCATGATTTGATAGACATTTTTTCAATGTCAACGGCAACATAAGGAGCAGTGGGGAAGCTGCTGCTGCTGCTTACCAACTTGATGCTGCTTTTTCAGTACTGCCAGGACAGCCATTTGTGCAGTCCTGCATTAAACTGATAGGCTAACAAGAACGTTGAGTTTAACCCTGTTCACTTCTCTGAGAGGATTCACGCTGCATCCCAGAAACAGTTGTCTTGGTGTAACAGAAAAAGAGGTCTCGGAAGAACTGATTGCTTCTAATGCTAATCCAGACTCCGGAAGACATTTATGTCAAAGCACTCTTTAAGCCAAAACTGCCCAAAGAATGTCTTTTGTTTTTTCTAGTGGTGTTTTGGGGGTTGGGTATTTTTTGGTTGGTTGGTTTTGCTTGGGTTTTTTTCTTCTTTCTTTTTTTAAGTAACTGAGATGATTTAACAGATACCCTTCTGAACCTTATTTCAAGGAAGGGTTTTGGCTAGGATAGAGTTAATCTTCTTACTAGCAGCCAATATAGTGCTGCTGTTTGGATTCAGGATGAGAATAATGTTGATAACACACTTAATATTTTAGTTGTTACTAAGCAGGCCAATATGAGAAGCCATACTAAGCAGGCCAACAAGAGTAAGAGGAGCACTCAAGAAGCTGTGAGGGGACATAGCCAGGACAGGGATTGCCACAGGGATATTCCGTTCCATATGATATCACACCCAGCATATAAACTGGGAGAGCTGGATGGGATGGACAGGTTGAAATCACTGCTTGGGCACTGGCTGGGCATCAATTACCAAGTGGTAAGAAATTCCATTGTGCATTTTATATATTCTATTTCCTCTTCCATTGCTGTCCTATTAAACTGTCTTTATCTCAACTCTCTTCTTCCTATCCCACTGAGGGGGGTGGAAAAGTGAGCAAGCAGCTGTGTGGTCCTAGTTGCTGGCTGGGGTTAAGCCGTGACAGAAGTACAACAGCAATAGATCTCTTAACCTTCCTGGAAAGTTAGCAGAGAAAGAACAAGTCAGAGTTTCTCAGTGCTGATAGGTTGGGTGGAATTCCACTAACAAGTCAATAGAAGAGTTGCTACATTTCTGCCAGCTTTGCACAGGGAAATGATCCTGGGGAGATCAGTGAGACAGGACCAAAAGAGCCAGCAGTTACATTAGCACAGGCTGCAACAGAACCACAGCCAGCTCTTAAGTGGGCTTCAGAGCTACAACTTAATTCACTTTTAGCCATCCAGGTATCTTGCTTTCCTTTCACCACTTCCCTCAAGGATATTTAAGAAACAGATCTCTGTGAGCTCTGTTGGTTCCCACAGCTCATGGTAACTTATAGTTGAGATTTTTTCCCCTCTCTTCTGCAAAGTGCAAAAGGCTAGTTTTGATTCCACGCTTACCTGTTTTTTTCCCCCTATATACACACAGATGTTTACAGATACATATTAAAAAACAGAGAAGAGTAAACAAACGGTTCACATTAAATCTCACCTCCTTTCCTTCTGAAGTCAGCAAAAAGTATTTTGGTAATATTTCTTTGTGTCTGCAAAGAGAGTTAATCTCTGAAATGTGGCTTTAGGGAAGTGAGTACATGCATCATATATCTACATCAGAAAATAGCAGACAGTCAGTTAAAATCATAATGAATTTGCATTTTGGGGTACTGCAGGATTTGGATGACATACACTCATGGAAATCAATATGATTGCTATAAAAAATTTAAGTAACTTCTCTGCTTGTGTATCTCCATGATTGAAATTTATCAGCCAAAAAACCTTGGTCATAAATTGGTATTCAAAAAACCCAAACCTCCATCATTGCAATTTTCTTTTGACTGTCCCGGCCTCAAAAGGGAAATGTCTACGGTTACTAATAATGCAGTGGAAGCATGCACAGAGCATCTCAAAATTGATATGAAAACTTTTTTTTTTAAAACCCATGTCTCGTATTTGTGCAGAATACTACTGTTAGGCAACTGTAGTAACTGGCAAGAGCTGTTCATTTGGAGAGCTCTGGTTCACCATTCAGTTGTTGGTTATTATTTTCAAGACACTTAAATGTTGACTTGAATGCTGACTTTTAATAAACATTTTTCCTTCGGTTACATAGGGATGAAATTATATAAATGCATGATGCACAAATGTATGTATAGGTATATTTATATTTGGCATGTTTCAGCAGGTATTTTGAAATTAACTTGAAACAGAGTCTTAAATCACTGTATCTCTTTGCATGAGACACTTGAGTCTCACACTACAGTGCACTATTTTGATTGAGCATTAACAGTGCACGATGCAAAAAATCTCTTAACAAAAGAGGGTTCTCCTGGACATCTTTTGAGTTGGTAAAAAAAAGTCAAAATCAGCTTCAACATACATGGAAGAGAAAACACTGGTTATTTAAACTGCCCTATTAGTGGGGGGAGTATCAAGCTAGACTAAGGTGACAGCAGTTTACTCCACACTTTGCAATTTGTACACTGAGTGACTTCATGCAAATATTTTCATCTCTGGGAACTCAGTTTCTCCACCTGAGACTACATACTAAGCACTTTGTTGAGGAGTTCTACATAGCAGATGGATTAACAATTTTATTAAGAGCAACTAAAAACATGGATTAAAGTTTTTGCTCCAACTATAACAATTCCAACTTCACTAGGGATGATAAACAGCTGCAAATGTAAATTAGTTGAGGAACTGCATTTTGCAGAGAAACATCATTTCACCAAAACAAAGAACAAACACTCAGTGGAGGTGAAGACAGCAAATACAGAATGAAAGAAACTTGAACAAGAAGAGACACTCCAAATGTGACAATGGGGTGGAAGGAAGTCTATCTTCCTATAATTTTTTACAAAAAAGAGAAAAACAAAACAAAACAAAAAAGATCACTCAGTAATCTGTTCATTAAAACTACAGATTAACCACGCTGTGAATGAATTCAATCTCAGTAGTGCAAGGTCACAGCTACATGACTATTTTGCTTCCATCATGTACTCAGATCTGTAAACCCAATGTTTCTGGACTGTATAGACCTGAAACTCAGACTGGAGCCAGACTAGAAAGTAGGCAGGTTAAGCTTTGCAGGCCCTGCTTCCTGATTTCCAGAAACACAGTAAATCTAATTCTACTGCATTCATTGCTGAACTGAGATTAGTAAAGCAATCCAGACACAAACAGATTACTCTAAAGCTACTTCAGAATATCCACACCAAATTTACAGGTAGGGGAAGATTCATTAACAAATCACACCACTGCAGAAAGTCACACAATTAGTTTTAATTTTACGCTGTATATAAAATAGTAACTTATCTGAAACCTGCAGAAGGTGGGGAAGACATACAATTACTGTGGAACCAGCCCCCTGTCACCAATTCCAACAAGTACTCATCACACCACCATTTTTCTATTATTCAGAGTATCCTAACTACCTGTCCTTTCCCCATCATCCCAGACCTTAGGAGAGAGTTATAGCTACTATTAGTATACACTCCACAACACCTGTCAAAACTGAATCAATCCCCAGAAAGTTTACAAACCTATCAATATTTTGGTATTATTTAATCTTAATTTTGAAGTATGCTCTAACTTCTCATTTTCTTAACCGTAGATACCAAATCAATATCCCTGATGTTATGACATCTGATTGGTCACAAACTTCTTACTAAGCTACCTAGTTGTGCAAAGTCATGATGCATGATTCAGAAGGATTCATTTGCAAGCCAATTTCTGAACTTCTTCACAAACATAAATCTTTCCCTTGTTTCCATAACACAAACTCACAAACAGTGCTCTTCTCAGTAGAATCTTCTTCCAAGTGTACATCCTATATCCAAGGCACAGAGTACACCTTGGGCTCAGAGGGGTAAAGCTTTAAGACTAATACAAATCTCTCTGACTTTTCAGCTCGCCTAGTACCTTTCAACTATGTACAGCTTTCAAATAAATTAGCATAAAACTTTTTTTAAAAAGTCAATCTCGATCCTTGCAGTTTTTCCTGGTTTTCTACAGTGGACCGGAAACAAGAGATGACATCAGCACACACTCAGATTTATCAACTGTTTACACATATCCCACTATATCACATAAACTTGTTCTGAAGACAATTCTTAAGTCTGCTGCACATTAGAAACAGTACCGTTAGTCTCAACCATCACTCCTTTTCTACTTAATTCTGCTTTATCTTTCCTTACACAGATTAAAGATTTCTTCTCCTTCACGGATCCCAGCCAGCGCTTTCCTCTCGCTTCCCTCCCACTCCATGATAAACTCGAGCTGTGCACTGCTGGGAATCGCCGCGACGCTTCACTCCAGAAGCGGTAGCGGCGTTTCGGTCCCCGAAGTCTTCCTGATGGGAAACAGACTGCTGCTGCCCGCAGGATAAACTGGCGCTGCGAAGCACCGTCTGCGACACTCGGCGTCCCGACACACGGGACGGGAAGCGGCCCCAAGCCAGGCGCTGCCGAAGGGAAACACGGCGGCTTCTCTCCGCCGGTAAGGCGGCAGGGCCGCGCCAGGCCCGTAAGGCGCCAAGGCCCTGGCGGCCCGCTCCGGCGGCGGGCCACCCCCTGCACCTCTCCCCAGGGCCCGACTGCCTCCTCGCCCCACCTGCCGGCGGCCCCGCCGCTGTCCGAAAGCGCCCAAACTTTTCGAGCGCAACCAGCACAAAGGCAAACGGGCACACGCTCCCCGACCAGCCTGGTGCCCCACGGCGACTAAACTACTCCCATGGGGCTATCAGCCCTGCCTGGAGTGGCGACGCCGCCGCTCCCGTCCCCATTACCCGCCTCCTTGCCGGGGACTCAGGCCCACTCCCGGCGGGCCCCGCTCTCGCCACGCAGAGGCCGCCCCACAGCCGCAGCGAGATCCACAGAGGCGGTACGGAGTCCCCATAAGGTCCCTGTGAGGAGGGCGCCCGCCCCACCGAGCCCTCACCTGCGGTCGGAGCCGTCTCCGGCCGCACCGCCTCAGCCCAGGCCGCCGTGAATCAGCCGGATTTCATTCAAACCGAGTCCGCCCAGGCCTCTGCGAGGACTTCCCGGTTCAAAGGGCACGCGGCGGGGGCTTCCGGTCTCGTAGCCCGGGAGGGGAAGCGGAGGGAGCGGCGGGGGGGTGTGTGTGGGAGCCATGGCAACGGCGCGTGCCGCTCGCGGGGCTCGCGCTTGGCTCTGGCGCGCGGGAGCAGCTGCGGCCGTTAAACCGTCCTCCTGCCCCGGCCGTTAAACTGTCCTCTGGCCTGGCTGCTACAGCCGTTGGCGTTCCTCTGAGAGGCGGAGCAAGAAAGGAGGCCTCTGACGGGCGTCACGGGGGCGCGTAGGCCGCGGCGGTCCTCGGCCCTTCCCGTGCAGGCCAGCTCCAGGGACAGCGAGATCAGGGGGTGAGGTGTGGCCGGCCTGAGACCTGCGTCCGCTGAGAGACCCGGTCTCTAAGTGATGCTGAGTGGAAAGTGGTCTCTAACATCTTGTCTGCAAGGAGCTGTGGGTTAACTTTTTCTGTAGCGCAAAATCAAATTGCAGCAGAGTGGCACCTGTGCTTAGGTAGCTAAACAATAAGATGGTATAAGAATCAACAAATGTGTCAATTCAAAATCAATAAAAGAATCATTACTGTCATAGGAACAGTACTGCATGTACTCCTCTCAGCATTACAGAAAATAAGAAGATTTTAAAAAAAAAAAGTAATAAGAATGGTCACATGTATACAAACAGCGTAAGCAAAAATGAAAAAAAGTGAAAATTCTTGCCATACAAAGACTACAAAGAGGAGATAATCAGATAAAAGCGTGCATGCTGATGAACGCAGAGAAGCAAACTAGAATTTCTGTTATCCTTATGTTAACACAGGAGCAAAAACTCTTTTGCAAATTAAAAGAGGAAAATACAAGGCTGAGGAAATACTTTTTCAGACAATATGCGAACATGTGCCTCAGCAAGTTTGCTGACAACACCAAGCTGCGTGGTGCAGTTGACATGCTGAAAGGAGCAGATACCATCCAGAGGGACCTAACATGCTTGAGAGGTGGGCCTGTGCGAACCTCACAAAGTTCAACGAGGCCAAGTGCAAGGTCCTGCACATGGGTCAGGGCAATCCCAAGCACAAATATAGACTGGGCAGAGAATGGGTTGAGAGCAGCACTGAGGAGAAGGACTTGTGGGTGTTGGTTGATAAGTTCAATGTGTGCTCACAGCCCAGAAAGCCAACTGTACCCTGGGCTGCATCATAAGAAGCGTGGTCAGCATGTCAAGTGAAGTGATTCTGCCTCTCAACTCTGCTCTGGTGAGACCCCACCTGGAGTACTGCATCCAGCTCTGGGACCCTAATGTAGACCTGTACAAATGAGTCCAGAGGAGGGCCACAAAGATGATCAGAGGGCTGGAGAACCTCTCCTAAGACAGGCTGAGAAAGTCAGGGTTGTTCAGCCTGAGGAAGAGAAGGCTCCAGGGAGACCTTATAGCAGCTCTCCTTGTGGGTGTTGGTTGATAAGTTCAATGTGTGCTCACAGCCCAGAAAGCCAACCGTACCCTGGGCTGCATCATAAGAAGTGTGGTCAGCATGTCAAGTGAAGTGATTCTGCCTCTCAACTCTGTGCTGGTGAGACCCCACCATATAAGGGAGACCTTATAGCAGCCCTCTGGTATGTAAAGCGGGCGTACAGGAAAGATCGGGAAGGACTCTTTCTCAGGGACTGTAGTGAAAGGACAAGGGGTAACAGTTTTAAACTGAAAGAGGGGAGACTTAGATTAGGTATAAGGAAGACAATCTTTACTGTGAGGGTGGTGAGACACTGGAACAGGTTGCCCAGGGAAGTTGTGGATGCCCCATCCCTAGAAGTGTTCTAGGCCAGGCTGGATGGGGCTTTGAGCAACCTGTGGGAGGTAGGAGGTCTAGTGTGAGGTGCCCCTGCCCATAACAAGGGGATTGGAACTCGATGATCTTTAAGGTCCCTTCCAACCCAAGCCTCAGGAACTTATTATGGCTAAAACAGTACAACTTTTTAGATGTTAATTTATATCTAGTTACTAAATTATTACAAATATTTTAGAAAGTATTGGAGAACTTAAGAACCTACAAAAACAATTTATTAGGGCCATTCATAGTTTCCACCATGAATGACCAAGCAGAGCATTATGATTTGTTCTTGAAAACTCCTTTAAGGATCGAGTTTTTGTAGCGTTAGAATGTAGCATTAGAAGTTGGTCTTTTCTGCTGTAAACACATTTTCTTCTCACAGACAACTATGTGGAAACAGGTGAAACGGTACTATGTTATAAATTATACTGAAATCCCCTCAGACATACATACTCACCCCTTCCATGACACTTTGGCAGACTCAAAAGTCTTAGGTTTTTATACTGTGATGTGTAAACTGAATCAAAAGAAAGAGAAATTGAATTACCAAGATACCTACTATTCTGCTTTTTAAAAGGGGCAATCTTTTGAAAAACAGCATTCCTATAATTGTCCATCCCTTTTCAGATCTTTACTAGGTTGAGGGAATCACAAGAGTTAAAGTTTCCAAAAGATTTTTAAAAAGCTAAAGACTTAAAATGTAGTTTATATTGTGAGTTGGACATGTCTTCTTCATGTTACTAATGCAAAACCTATTAGTGCAGTTTACTGCTGCATCCAAAGGCAAATTATTCAGAAAAAAAGAATAAAGAAGTGTGTCTGTCTCTGTGTATGTATGTTTATCTGTGTGTTTGTCTAATACAGAAGAAAACTTGCACCTTGCTTCAAACAGGCTGTTATGTAGTTTCCTGTTTTAACCTGGAAAAACTTAGCTCCTACAGTCTTGAGAGTGTATTTTGAGACTTTAGCATATTTTAATGTTCTCAGAAGTCATTAAAATAATTACGTGGTCTAAGGTCTTTTTCCTTTGAGACTGCATTAATGAGCTCAAGTATTAATTCAGTGATCTGAAATGCACTATATAAACACAAAAAGACTGTTTTTGAGAGCAATTCTTTTTTATTCTTCCATATTCACTGGAATTCGGACACATTAATGAGAAATATTCATTATATTTTGATTCTCACTCTGCAGTCATGTGTCTTCAAGGAACTCCACACTTCTGAGTAAAGAAACAAATAAAAATATTTATGAAAAGTCAGCATTCCTCTGGGTTAGTGTGTATAATAAGGAAAAGCAACATAGTTAGATCATAGTAATTTACCTATATGCACTCACTTCCATGTCATTTCAAACCATGTGAAGATTTGGTCCTTCTCCTTCGAAATACAAAGTGAAACAGACTTTCATTGTTATTCCTAATTACATTTCAAGTCATAGTATTGACTTTTTTAATATATACATTTATTGAAATTTTATAAATAAATATAGTTACAGAAGAAGAAAAAGGGAGAAAATAGGAGAAATATTTACATTAGGAAGTGTAGTGAATTAATTGGATATATAGAGGCAGTATCATAGTTGGTACTTATGACAGATGGTATTTTATATTTTGATATAAAAAAGATATATTCTTAATCATATATGTCAAAGAAAAAAGACCATATGTTGTTAAACACTTCCAAATTGTCATTTAATCTGAAGGGCACTCTTTTGCATGTTACTGAATCCTTCATTGTTTTCATCTAACCAGCATTAATCCATAAAAGATTTTTATTTGTTGTTTTGCTGAAATTCAGTGCTGAATGAAAGTGTTCAAGATTTGTTCCCTTTTTTATTATTTGGATGGCTGTCATAAGTGATGAAAGCTTCTTTTGATTGGACCCTAACCACCTTCAGTTCTCTCCATACTAACCTATCCTTGCAGTAAAACAATCAACAGGGATCAGACTTGAGATCAGACTATTTTTTCCAACTTCTAGGTTACCTGGTATGCTATTTTCTTGCAAGTCTGTTTGCTGCAGCTCTGTGAGTAATGAGTTTAATACTATAGAGCTGAGTGACGAAATTGGAGAGCTGTATGTAAAAGACAAGGAATATACCGAGAGATCGGCCACAATTTTCTTGCAAATCCCATATATTAGACAAACAGGATGCTGTTTGTGCAAAGACAGGAGGAATTCTTCAGGACTTTGTTATAGTATTTAAAAAAAGCAAAACAAAAAACCCAACAGGAGACACAGTTTTAGAAAGCCTGGCATTAGAGTACATGCTGCAGTGTGGATTGGACAAAACATTAGAGTTGTGGACAGTTATATTTTCTATGTTTAAGCACGTAGAACAGAGCACAGGAAATTAATATGCATTGGGGTGTACAAGAGCTGATGTCATTGTTGTGAGGGAATAACAGAGTCAGAAGCAGCACACTGTTGATTTTTAAATTTTTTTTGCTTAGAACTATGTTTGGTAGTCAAACACTGCAAAAGTAACAGAGAAATAGTACTTTCTTAAGATGTAGCCTTTGACCCTGGGAATGGACTGGAGCTCTGTCTTGGCAAGTCAAAAAAGCTAGGAAAATCGTTTCTTCTGTCAGACTTGGCAAGCACTCAAAACAGTTCGAAGTGCTTACGATAACCTCTGTGACAGCCCCAGCAGCTTGTAAAATGCCCGATCAGCCTTTTGCTGCATACAGGCTAACAACAGATCTTGTCACAGACAATGGATAAAATTTTACAAGATGAGTTAAAGATAGTATATAAAAGTAAGATTACTTTTTTTAAAGGCTTCTCAGCAGTTCTACAATCAGCTGCAGAAGGCTGTTAGAGATTTGAAAGAGGCTTCATTAACCATGAAGCATATGATTATTGAAAACGTGCAAACAAAACTATTTTCATCTCTTCCAGAACGTAGACCTGCCCATTAAAGTATGACAAGTATAAACCCAGATTAATTTTGGTGAGAAGCATGATAACAATATATTTGGATATAATCCATCCCAGTTTAGAAGGCAGAGAATATTAAGGATGCAAGCCTACCCTACAGGGAACTATAATATCTCCCCACACAGCTGGAGCCAAAACATCTTGTTTATGTTGAAAGTTTCAGTATTCACCAGCCAATACAAGTTTCATATATACAGTCCTAAAGGAAACTGGACTTTTGTCTTTTTATGTCTATTTAAAGTGATGTTGTGAGAACTATCTACAAACCATCTGGAGAAGATAAGGCCAAGAAAAAATCAGTCTTGCTGGAAACGCTTGTGTTGGGGGTGTCTATGGAAAATTTTTATGAGGAAACAGAGAAGTGGGTTTGTGTCCCTGGCAATTTCAAAGGTGCTACTCTGTGAGAGACAGATTATTTAAATAACTGTCTAGAAGACTGTAAATTGAAGACTGTAAATCAAGAAAAAGGTGGTATGTAAAGTGGACATACTGAGGGTTTTTTCTGGATTACTGTGGGATGGAACTATGTTCCACCTAATTCTTATTTTTTTCTTTGTTCAGTGGGAGTTTTTCCTCTTATTTGTGACACAATAAAAAAATGTTTACACTTCCTTTAGTACTGAAGATATTTCTGTTGTTGGACTGAAAGATTCCTTTACAAAAGTGCTGTGTAACTGGTATAATGATTTTCACCAGTGTCAGGTAGTGAGAGTCAAGAAATTGAGACAATTTCACTCACTTCTGTGGCTATGTCTGTGTTAAAAAGTAGTATACAGACTGCTAGGAACATATCTATAGGTTTAAACAGGGAATTACACTATATTTCTTCTGGCATTTTTTACTTTGGATAGCTCTAATTGAGTCCCATAGGGGAATGCCCATTTACCCATTTACCAAAGTGTGTTCAACACATTCCTGGTCTGCAGTTCTTCATATCCACTTCCAGAGCTCACAGACAGCGTCACGGGGCACCAAGGCACCAAAGTGCACCAGAACAGAGTTTTGCTTTAAAGGCACAGTCTGGGTCCAAACTTAAACATTCATGCAGATGCAGGACAGGATGTGTGTCAGATTTTATTTTTTTTTTTGGTGGCAAGAATTAACCCACAGTATGGAAAGAAAACATGGCAGAAAGCTGGAGAAGAGTGAAATGAAACTGAAGAAGGTGAAGTCCTCCACATTGCTACACATGGCATGCCCAAAGCACTGGGTATATACAATATGTTCTATGGAGAGCCTGAGGGACCTGTAAACTGCTAGATAAAACCCATTCACTGAATATTTTGATCCTCACAAGAATGTCACTTGGGAAAGGCACATTTTTTACAAGAAACCAGCTGCCAGATGAGACCATTGACCATTGTTAAGATCTTTAAAATAAAGCCAAGTAATGTGAATTGGAGCAGTTAACAGATGGATGAATTACTTGTGATATAAGTGATAACCAAGTCAAAGCAAGGTGAGAAAAGGACTTGACATTGCAAAGAACAGCGGATATTTGCAGGGCTAGTAAAGACTGCTTCCCAAATAAAAGTGTTAGCTAGTGGTGAAAGAACTGGAGTGTATCTAATTAAAAATGCGTACCAAAGCATAAAGAGAGAATACAAGGGTAAACAAATGGCAGAGACCAGACTTGTTTTCAATAGATGTAAAATCAATCACAACATGGTGAAAAGGTCCCGCACAAGAGGTTCAGTGTCCTGTATACAATGAAAGCAGCCATTTTGCAGAAAATAGATTGCTTTCAACTCAACTTGTAAAGATATGCTAAAGAAAAGCTATCCATGACTATTCTGCTGGAGGACATAACGGTGACAACAGTGAAAGTCATTATAATGATGTATTAAAGGAATACTGTGGATGATACTCAATAAAAACAGATTTTCTGCTTAGCCAGAATTTTTTCCTTTGAAATTACCTTACAAACAGGGATGTCATTTATAGATTTTGGAAATTCTCTGATAACACAAAAGTAATGAAGAATTGCTACATAGCAATTCCACAGCTCTCTGTAAACGAATTAAATCCGTAAAGTGAACTCTACTCTAATAATCACAGCAGTATAGCAGAGAATAAGGTATTTTCAGTTTTGGTGCCTCTACAGAACAAGGTTCTACTCATCATTGGTGATTTACACTGTTACCTACGAACTTTCTATTTGAATAGAAACTGGAGGTAAATACAAAATAATGTATCTAACTTACTTATGAAATTTTTGGCTTCCACATAGACTTTCTCTTCAGAGTTATGCAAGCTACTGGTCAGGTCCTGTTGACTCTTCTCTTTAGGAGCATTTCCATTCCTGCAGTCCATCAAGATACACCCCATGGCATTTTCCCCCTTCACCGCCCTGACTCTTTCTTCCATGTCCTCCTTAGCAGATATTCTCTGCTATGCTTATAAACATTAAAGCACGATGGATATTTACTGTGTTTGGAAAATTTCTGAGATAATACAAATTATAAACACCTAGCTAGATAAACTTAGATATGTATCCTTCTCTGTTTGTTTAGAAAATAGCTATTTTATTAATTAAACATATACATCATATATCAGTCAGTTCAGCTTTTTGTAATATGAGGCACTATAGGAAGGAAAAGGAAAATAAAATATAACATAATTGTTTCCTAACTGTTCTCTGTGTTAATCACAGTAAAAATAGTACAAGCACATAAGAAAAGATTTGTTTCATTCTTATAGTGCCTGAATTGTCAGAAATACCATATTTTCAGGATTTTATTCTGCTGAATAGGCAAGCTCCTTACAAACATTGATAGAAGTTTATTTGGAATAGGCAGAGTACTTGCAATTGGCAATAAACTATTCAGGTAAAGCAAGATATTTATTTTAGTTGTATTGGCTATGTGCCATAAATAAACACAGTAGCAATTTCTCTCTTCTCACTAGCTATCTTGAATCAGTTGATTAAAGGCTATACACTGACTTTAATTACATGTTGTAACAGTTGGTAGTTGGACACCTAAATATTTGGGTCCATGTGGTGGCAGTTTGAATCTCCATTGTAGAAATGATCTAAAGAAACTCTTAATACTGCACAGATTTCTAGTTTCAGCCATTTTTTTTCCCCATTTATATGACTCCATAATTTTTGTCCATTTAGGGAATCCTGATTCTTTTAGCTTGAACTACTAAACACTTTTTTTTTTTTAATCTGATTCCAGATCCACAGTTCAGTCCCAGCAGCAATTGAACCTAGGCTTTTTCTCTGCAAAGGTAGGGCATGGAAAATACGATCTATTTTATATATCTTTTGCTAAGGTAATTGAACAGTAAGACATGTTTATCCCTTGCAGAAAAGGTAGATGTGAATATTACATTTGCACATAGTATTTTTAATAAAAAGATGTGCATATTTGTCTTTTGAGTTCCTGAGAACCGATGAGGCAGATGCTTGGTATCTGGTACTTAAGGCATCTTGATCTGTTCTGTGAACAGTTTATGTTAATTTTAAATTTAATTTAATTTAATTTAAACTTTATATTATGGTTTTATTTCAGATTTAGTTGCTCTGCTAATAATTCCTTTCCTAAAAAGGAAATTAGTTGTGTCTTGGCCTACAGTGACTAATGGACAAATTATAAGAGCTAACCTGTGTTGCCTAAGTCACTAAGGGCAGCTCTGACTTGGCTAATGAACACAGACAAAAGATAAGGGATTCTCTTGTTTATTCTTGCTATTAAAGTGTTAGTTGTCACTGCATTGTCTAAAAGACTATATTTTGTTTTATTGGTAAAAATGAGTCTAGATCCAGTTAAGCGGAATATCACACAAATGAGCAGTGAAAAGTAGAGTAAATGCAAAAGCTTGTATAATTAAATAAATGAAAAATTAAGATTTCATTAAGTTTTTAAAAATGCTGTATGGCTGGTATCTAAGTTGCTGAGTCATTAAAATGTGATATAGTACATGATCTATAATGAAGTTTGGACCCTTTTCGAGATAATAGATTTGAATTAATCTTGTAGCAAAACATCTTAACTTGTGTGGAGACCACAGATTTTTCAATCTACCTGATAAAGACAATGTAACATGTCTCATAGTCCAGAGAGCTTCATGCACATCCTTTATGATGTATCTGCTACCTTGCTTTGCTGATATTCAGACTTTGTTGATACTAGCCCAAACCTTAAAGTTCGCTTTGTCTCTTTTTATTTCAACAAACCACTTATGTCAGTATACAACAATAGTTTTCATAAAAGTAGTAGTGAAATCATAAAAAATTTCACTGGGCTCCTTTAGATACGTTGTATATGTTGATTATACTGACATATATAAACTTGTTGTTCTTAATTGCCTCTCACAGATTGCTTTAGAAGCAGAGTTTGAGGACAGAAAATTAGACACTTTTTTTTCCACAGTCCACAGATCACAAAAACCTTTAAAAATGCTTTAGAGTCTGAGTAGTTTTCATATATAGGTCATGAAATTACAGTGTTTAAAATATCTGAAATATGCATAGTATGATGATTCATATGGCATGTGTGCAATAGGGAATTTGCAGTGGAAGAAATGCAATTGTTAGTCTCAATAATCCTTTTCCTACAGTAATTATGCTCCCTAGAAACTGATACATCAGAGCCTTGTAATAGTATTTTTGAGCATTTTAGGAGCTTGCGGGTTTTGACTACTGTCTGTATACTTAAAACTCCCACTGCCTTGGCCTTTCTGTAGAATCCTTCTACAGCATTTGTCCAACAAGCTAATATAATTATTTGCTCCTTTCAGCTTAGTGTTATGCTCAGCATTGGGAAGAAGTTTCCCTTCTCCACAAAACTTGGATATAGAAATTAATTAAATGACCTAAAAAATAAGCTTAAGCAAGAGCGATAATCTCATCTAGCTAACAATTACCGTTTGTATTCAACATCCTTCACTTGCTGCTTTGAGCAACTGTGGGTAGCCTCTAAAAATCATCAGTCCTTTGTTCCATATCCCTTTATGAGCACAGATGCTTACAACTTCTATTGAGTGACTGTAAATAACATCATTTTTAATTAGAAATGCGCTGATTTAAAACTGCCTGCTCATCTTAGCTCCATCTTTCAGGTAACTGGAGCTGCTAATTACTTTCAAAAACCCAGGTCAAATGGTCACTATCTGAATTCATTAACCACTCAGCAAAATGTGTGTGTCTCTCTCTCTAAAAAACAGGAAAACTTTACAAATTTTTTAAAGGTCAAATTTTGTGCTCTACTTAACCCATTGACTTTGTCCTTTGTAATAGATCTAGGATTCTATAATACTAGCAATACACCAATAGTTAATATTCTTTAAATGAGCAGTAAACTAGCTCTGTTCTTTTGTAATGGAAGAAAGCAAAATGTATTCTTAATGGTATTCATAAGCTGTAATCTTAAGGATCTCCACCCCACTGAAAAATATTCAAAACCGATTCATTCAGATTTTCTCCATAGAACTTTTTATGGTTTTGTTTCTCAAGTAAGACAAAAATTATCCCCAGTAGAGATCATCACACAAAGACTACCAAATAATCTGTCCAAATAATTGTCAAAATTTGGTATAGAGACCAGGTCTTTTAAACCATGTCTTCTGACCCCCCTGCATAGGACACATTTTTTAAATAACTGTTTTGCAGTTTTAATTTTTGAGAAAATAATTTGAAGCTATTCTAACTTTTTATCTTGCTGACAGTATGAATGTTATCCAATTTAGATCTGTACTTTTGTATGACTGATATTGTTATACACACAAATACTTAAGTGACAATTTTGTAAATGCAAACTACCCTTACTATCTTGAAGACGAAGAATAGACTGTAAAAAGTAATCATGCTTATAATTATTTGAAAATACCTTTGATATTTCAGTTAGTTTTCCAGACTGTTTCCAGACAAACAACCACCAGACTTAAAGTTGGTGAGCTATTTATAATATAAGCATGGTGTAGGTCTTTTAATTTTGTGGTACTTCTTTCAGCTTTTCATTTTCTAAACATTTGTTAAATTTTCTTCACTGCTGACCAGTAAAATTCTAGCTAGTTTTGATATTTCCCTTATAGTTTAAAACTGGCTTCAGATATACTTGACTGGTGTGGATAATATTCATGTCATGAATGAAGCAGAGTAAGGCTTTTCTTACTCTACTTATGTGTTGTTATAATTATGTGCTGTTATAATGTAGGTAAGTTTTGCTCGTTGTTGCTTCTAGCATTATATTTTACTATACACAACTGTGCTATTGGGGATTATGTTTTCTCTTGAGAAACTGGGGTGGCTGACACCCCAGAAGGCTGTGCCGCCATACAGAGAGACCTGGACAGGCTGGAGAGTTGGGTGAGAGAAACCTAATGAAATTTAAAAAGGGCAAGTGTAGGGTGCTGCACCTGGGGAGAAATAACCCCCTGCAGCAGTACAGGTTGGGGGCTGACCTGCTGGAGAGCAGCTCTGAGGAAAAAGACCTGGGAGTTCTTGTGGACAACAGGATGACCATACGCCAGCAATGTGCCCTTGTGGCCAAGAAGGCCAGTGGCATCCTGGGGTGCATCAAGAAGAGCGTGTCCAGCAGGTCAAGAGAGGTCATCCTGCTCCTCTACTCTGCCCTGGTGAGGCCCCATCTGGAGTCCTGTGTCCAGTTCTGGGNNGTACAGCAAAGGGCCACAAAGATGATGGCTTGGAGCATCTCTCCTATGAGGAAAGGCTGAGGGACTTGGGTCTTTTTAGTCTGGAGAAGAGAAGACTTAGGTGGGATCTGATCAATGCCTACAAATACTTAAAGGGAGGGTGTCAGGAGGATGGGGCTGGTCTCTTCTCAGTGGTGACAGGACAAGAGGAAATGGGCACAAACTTGAGTATAAGAAGTTCCACCTAAACATGAGGAGGAGCTTCTTTCCTGTGAGAGTGGTAGAGCACTGAAAGAGACTGCCCAGGGAGGTGGTGGAGTCACTTTCTCTGGAGATTTTCAAGGCCCTCCTGGACAAGTTCTTTTGCAACCTGCTCTAGGTAGTACCACTCCTGCAGGGGGGGTTGGACTAGATGATCTCCAAAGGTCGCTTCCAACCCCATATGATTCTATGATTCTATGGTTCTATACAAATACAAAAAAACTTAAATAATATGAAGTCTTTCCTATGACAGAGGAAGCAGCTATCTCTTATATATTTTGAATCAAGTGGTATTTTTAAGGGGGCAGAATCCACTCTGTCTATATTTGGGCATACAGATCTATTGCCTTTTGAGGTTTTTGTCATTTTGCCAGTTGAATAAGCAGGGTGCTTTTTTTTTGTAGAAGCAGCTAAGCATACTAAATATGCTGTTTCATAAAGCTTACTAAAGAGCGATGGTTTTATTTTATGTTGGTTGATGCCAGTAGGAGGGGAGGACATGTATTATTATGCAGTATTGCACACAAATTTATTTCATGTTTGTATATGGATTGTATATTTCTTTAGAAAAAATGGCTACGATAGATTTTCAAACACAAAGAAATACTGTGAATAATTCTGTTTTTCCCTTTTAAGAGTTACAGACATGTTCTATATGACCCAAGCCATCCTGGCAAAAACTATTCTACAATGTCCAAGGAATAAGACCAGTATTTGGTCTTATCGCTCTATATTTGTTCAATATAGGTATTTAAAGCTCAGAAATTTCAGAGTGGCATTATCAACTGAGTTGACAGTTCTCTTTTTTAGATCAGAACTGCCACTATCTTTAAGAACAGCGTATAATGCATGTCCTAGTCATCAGAATTCCATGATATTTTGTGTAATAGCTGAATGCTAAACTCTCCTTTAGTTAATTCTTCACCTAATTCATGACATTGCAGTCAATGGGAATTCTATTATTAGTATCAACTAATAGCAGGAAGATCTTTTTGGATAGAATTTCCTTTTCATACATTAAACTATTGCAGATAATGGCTATTGGGCAGGTGTGCCTCCATACAGACAAAAACATTCCTCTGTAGTGCAATAGATAAAAAAATGAAGTGATGAACATTATCTTTGATTTAGAAGAAAAAAGATTAGATTGTAAGATCATTAGTATTTATTACCATTGATATGAAATATCTGTGCTAGCTGCATGTATTTGTTCTGAAAATCTTGGTGGAAAATAAGGCCATGCATATTCCTACAACAAAGCTGTTCATTGTATAATTTAGTTTTCAGCTGAGTCTGAACTTACTGCAGGTGAAAATAAGATGATCCAGATCTGTCAGCACTGATATACATGTAGGTGGTTCCATTATTATAATTTGTGAAATGCTCACAAGCTGTCTTTGTGAGGGTGCTTATATAGAGTAATGTATTAAAAAGAAGCAAGATGTTCTACCTTATGATGGCATTGCAGTTGTGCAGTTTGTGTAAAGTGATCAAATTTTTCTAAAATACACATGAGAATTTTTTTGAAGAGGAAAATTGAGTGTTACTGTATTATTTTGTGTGTAAGGTAATACTGCATACTTTAAGAAAGCATTTCTTGTTTTTTATGTGACAGATATCTTTCAATAAAATGGAACTGATAAGTCTTTATAAACCAGATGTTCTTCCCATGAGCTGTTAGTTACTATAAGAAAACACTACTGTTCCTATATGGAGCACTGGTATTAGTTGCAGAACTGTCCCCATCTTGAATAGTTGCATTAACACCATTAGAACTTCCGGACTTTTTTCACTATTTTGAGAAGGCTACTCTGTTTTTTTTCAATCTTTTCTTAAATTTTACTCTCAGCTGTTGTTTAATTTTGCAGTGATGAACCTGTATAGTATATATAATAGGTGTTAGAACCAGTCTGCAACTCTGATTAAAATAGATGAGAGAAAAAAAAATACCCTACTTCAAATATCTACTTTTGATAAACTTATTTTTTAAAAAAATAGTATATTCTGATAATATAACTGAATATAATCCAGTTATAAACTGAGTTTCAGTCCTCTCCCCTCTTCCCCACCATGTTCGGAACAGTAGCAAATAAATGCTTATATTAAGAGGTTTTCTTAGGACTGGCTGATACACTTAGCAAAAAAATGGATAAGATTTTGCACTCATGGACTTTTCATAGTCATTCTGGTTCATTTACTCCCACTGAAGCAAAAAGGAAAAAAAAAATCTGAAACAGTACCAATTTAAGCTTGTGCTCTTGTAACTGTATGGATACGCCATTTCAGAGCTCTGCTTGGGATGTTTGGTCCACATATAAATCCATGTTTGAATAAGGAAAATAGCCATTACTGATCCAGTAAATTCTTTATGAACAGAGAATGAGCTGTAGTACCTAAATTGAGCTAATCCTGGGAATGTTTAACCATATTCCCTACTTTAGTCACACAATTATGGACACCTTTCCACGAATAGAGCATTCCTAATCTGTAAAAAATTGTTCAGTTGGCACCTAAACAAGCATATATTCCTCATTATGTGAAATTAAGGGCAAAGTATATTTTATCTATCCCTGAAAACAAAATTCCTGCACTGAACTGTTGTCAAATATGTAAAAAATAAGGTATTGGAAAATAGTTTCCAATTTTGCCGCCCTTTTTATCTACCTGAAATGTGAATATTGGAACCATCAAATTTTCATATAAATAGTAGCTCTGCTTCTCTCCTCTAGTTCTGGCCAGTGTGCCATTTTTGAAATATTCAAACAAAGAAACCACAAACCGCTAGTCACACCACAATACCAGCTTGTGTTTACATTTTCAGCTCTCCAGATCATGATCCTATTGAGTGCACATAGAGCGAGTGCGTGTACACGCGCCTATCCACCATCAGGAGAAACGAAACTGTAAACACAAGCTGGTATTTTGGTGGGGGCACCCTAATATGGCGGTTGGTGGGGTCGGAAGGTGGAGGGTGAATTATGGATCCAGAATTTCCTTGTATTTTTCTTTAAGTCAGGCTGCTTGCACAGTAGCTGCTTTTCAAACTGAAATGTTTAGTTGTTTTTAAAAAGTAGGGCCTAATTATAAACTATGTATTCAGAGTTGAAGATGGATGAAAGCACTAATACTTGACATACTTAAACTGGACCGTGAATTATAAACTATATTACAGAGACTTCTGTTTGCATGAGTGGAAGGTGAGAAGAATGATCTTGCCATTTATGGAATTATTTACTGAACTATCTAGCGAATCATCTTGTTTAATATTAAATACCAAATAAATAATTTTAAAAATATGGTGAGAGAAAAGCAACTACTTTTAAATTTAGAGAATCTAATATTTATATTTGAATATAAACTCTTCAGTTATAGAGACTGAAGAGATGAAATGAAACATCTCTACGAGCTTCTTTATGTTACCTATTGCTTAAATATGTCTGCAAATCTCTATTCTTTTTTTTTTTAATCAATGAAATAATATTATTTAACTAAAGCTAGTGTGCCTGAACAAAGATTTTATCTGGAGAAGACCTGGTTTGGCTGCCTAAAGATCAACTGTTGCCATTAATCTTTATGGAAATCTCATCTTTGTGGCTATCTGAAGTTGGTACATCTTCCTTAGTGGCCACTTCTAGCCATTTTATCCTGCTTCCTCCAAGAAGAAAAAAATGAAAGAGGAGTGTTGCTGAAAGAAGACGTGTATTGCTATTTTGAGAGAATGGCATGCATGATCAAGCCATGGCTTTAAGGAACAGACCAGAGACAAGAACAAAAGGAAGGCTGTTTTCAGAAAGAAAATAAATATCCCACTAAAATCTAACTAGTCTCATAGCTTCTCCAAGGGTGTCCTCATTTTCAGTCCTGCTATCATATTAACATCTTGCGTTGACAACAACATTTCTGAGTGCACTCCTTTAAACGCTATATGTCATTCTTAGTTCCATAGTAGACATTTTAAAGCACTGCAAAATAAATCAGACTATAGATACTAAAATAGCTGCTTTAAAAATTAACTTAAAAATGAATAACCTTAAAAATAATAAAATGTAGACTCATTCTTTTTCTCTCAAAAACTGTAAATGCAGTTTATTAGTTGTAAGTTTGATTACTTAGCACACAATGCCTGAACTTATCTGATCCTTTTTAAAAAATGTTATATGTTAGAGGGAGCACAGGACTCAAAGGAAAAAAACCAGGCTTTGTTGTGAACTGCGAACTGTGCAAGTTGCATAACATCTTAGTTCTTAGTACATATCTGGTTAAATAGTGAAGATGGCTGTTTGCCTGCACTTAAAGGACTTGTGAAATGTGACATGTATATATTTTGAGCATTTGGAATTGCTAACAGGAAGAGACTAAATATAATAATTGCTTACCCTTATAATTATTGTGATCCTTTCAGAAAAATATTATTCAGAAGGCTGTAATTCAGGCACAAGATCTGAAAATATACCACAAAGCTTTAAAACAAAATAAAGATCAGGGTACTTAATGTAATTCAATAAATCAGAAACCAAGATATTTTCATCTGCACCTTTAGATAGTTCATAGAATATCAGAGAGGATTCGAGAAATCACCAAAAATGGATACATTTTCCTTCTTACGGCTGTCACATTTGTGCTATTAACTCACTGATATTTTTTACAGGTAAGCTTTAAGTTATTTGTGTGAAAAATCATGTTTTGATTTGATTTAATGGAAGCTGAGATTCTCAGTGTAATCCATCACACAATAGTGGGAAATTTTCAGTAAAATCATGAGTGTTAGCAAACTGCTGAAAGCTTAATGAACCAAAGCTGTAGTAGAATGAGTTGGTAGTTGGTGGGAGGCACCATCTCACACTCTCATCTACGTAAATGATTGATTTTTTTTTTTTTGCAATTTTCTTGTCTGTCATTTTTTGAAATTTAGATCCTCTTTTTTTCATGCTGATAGGCAACAAGATGTGTCCTGTTTTAGGGGTGACTTCCATCCATCTAGACTTGCTGCTTATTTCTGTAGACCTTTCATCTCACACTGATCTCTCCATTCATAGCCAAGGAACCCATCCAACAGCAAGAAAGAAACAATCTTTCAAAGACTTACCAGGCCTTAAGATAAAATAATTCTTCTCTGGTGGGTCAGAGCAATAGAGGTCAACCAGGCAGCCCATCAGTACTGCAGAGAGATGTAGTGGTAAGGGATCTGCTCCCAGACCTTAAGAGAAGACTAGTTAGCAAGAAGTGATGAATGCAAATCTTGCTAATGTTTCTCCCATACATATGTTTTCTACTAGTAGCTATTTTTACCACATTTTACTCTAAAATGTTGTGTTTCTTTGAAATCTTACCCATCCAATCCATAATCTTCTAATTTATGGCTTCATATTTTTTTCTTACTGAAATCCTACAGAATTATTATGGTGTCATACAAATTAACATTAGCCTAACCAATAGAAATAGTATAGTTGCAGCGGTAACTATAGCTGTGTAGCTATTAGTAATACAAAGCTAGATCCCTGGGTGTTAATATAAATTCCTTCTTTCATACAGAGCAGAAAAAACAAAAAGGAAGATTGTATTTCTGAATGCCACAGATGAGGGAACTGGCAGATATCAGTCACTCTTTAATTTCAGTTTTAAATGCACCAAAGATAAAAACCTAATACTAAACTAATATGAGGAAAATTCCTAGAGCTGGTATGCAATGGAATGATTGGTGTGAATAGGAAGCAGGTAGCCAAATCCCACCTGTACACACTTTTGCCTTCTGCCGATAGGCTACTATGACAAGTTTGCTTTATTTATTAATAGAAACAATTATTAGCATAATTTTAAACTGCCAAACTGTGGATTGTCTTTCATATTTACTATTAATATATTGCATATGTTTTAATGCAGTGCATAGAAGAAAACTTCTGAAATTTTATCTCTTTACATAATTTTGTATTTTCTATGAAAATATTAATGAAGTGTATAAATAAGAGATAGTAAATAGTTCTGTAATGTAAAAACTGATTTGAGCAGCATAGCATCCAATAGAGGGTTAGTTTCAGAATTATTTAATTTGAAAATTTCTTCCACAAGAGCTATTATTTCAAAAGGCTTCTACTGACATTTCAAAGTAGTGTGATGTATGTTGGTATATACTAAACAATAAAACACTTTTAAGAATGCATTACATTACATTTACGCTTAAAGGCTTTTAAAATATTCTTTAAAGGGTCAGATTAAACCTTGGCATAGGTAAAACTCAGTTCAGCATCAAGTACAATTGATAGACTCACATGTGGTATGCCAAGTGGCTGAAAATACATTAGATGAAGTAGGTTACTATTACTATTCTATCACTGTAATTGATATGCTTGTTGGTTTTCTTTCTTGGAGGAGGAGTATGGAATGATTTGCCTTATGTTTGTTTTGAGGAAGTTCCTTCAGAATTAGATCTTATTTACAGTAAATCCAAGGCTGTGGTTCCACTGAAGCTGAAGCCAATCTAAATGTTGATTGCTGCAAACCCTACTTTTGGCCATATGTTACCACTGCTTTCCCTTGAGCTCTCTTTGCTGTGCTCTTCTCCAGCATGTTCACTGGCACCTTCATTCATCTGACTTCAAACTGAATCTCTTGTAGTTCAATGGCTTGCTACCAACCCAGAGAAGTGTATTCTATTTGATTAGGTTTCTGTCTCTTTGGCTTCCTTATGGGTCAGATCAATACCTATGCCAGCCAGGCACGCAACCAGGTTCGGAACAAAAAAGAAGCAGGATAATCTCTTTTGATAGGGGCTTGTTTTTAGACCAGCCTAGTTGTATTGTCAGACTGAAACCTGAATAGTATTCTGCCATAAAACAACTCAGCTCTGTGGGAAGGCAGTGGGGGGACAGCGTCATCCAAACACCACTGCTCATGCAAGGGAGTAGGCAGAAACACTTGACAGAAAGCACACTGGCAGCTCTGATGTAGAGCAGTTCAATGTGTCGTGAAACTGCAGCTTTAACTAATTAAATTGCATTGTTGTGTTGTTGGCTATACGTTGCTTAGGAATTATAAGAATATGCTAACCTTTAAAACAATGTCATGTTTATATTTAAACAAATAATATAGTAATGGGTTAAATGTGTTGGTTTAGGATGGCACATTGGAACAGTCTGAAATTCGTCTTGTAACATAATTCAGTTATTAAATTATTCGACAATAATTGCAGTTTAATTGTTATAATTAATGTTTTGTAAATATTTGAGAGTGGGAATCTGAACCTGATTTCTTTCACATACATGGGAGATCTGTTTCTCTTCTCAGAACTAGATATTCTCTCAAATTACCTAAAACTCATGAGTGACAGCTTACTACAAAATTGGCCACTCGGCTGTGTGTTTTAGACATAGACCTCAGCAGATTTTAAACATTTAGATCTGTCTGCCGTCAAGGCTTTCTTCTGATGTAAGAATGTCCTGATATTACAGTAATTGCTTCAAGACCAATACATCTAAAGTGATACAGAGAGCCTTTTGAAAATATAATAAATACTTATTTCCAAAATAGCTACAAAAAGAAACTCAGTAGCTTAAATTGTGTTATATTAGATATGCAGTTTTGCATCATTTTAATTATCTTGAAGCGTTGTATCTAAATAGTATTAATGAGGTTAATATCCATAAGAAGACAGATTTAGAATCTCATTGCTAAAACTGGTCAAATAATTCATAATGAATTATTCACCTTGTTTTTTTCATGAACTCTTGGTGAACAGATTGTGATTTTCTCAGAAGGATTAATTATTCAAAGTTATTCACCAAAAAACTTAATAATTCTTGGGCTTGGTTTCTTGGTGAGCAATATATTGTGAACATCTGACCAGCGCCAGGATTGCAGATCATACAAAAGTGGGTTTTTTTCCTATTGTAACCTTTCCTAATCAGTTCAGGTCTCTCTGAGATGAATGTTTATAAGACTTTTTTTTTTCCTCATACCGTCTAGAGAACTGTCCCTTTAAATCTGACAGAGACATACAGTAGCAGTCCTAAAACTCATACAATATTGTCTCTGCCTTTCATTTACTAAATATTGTATGGTGTATTACACCTTTATCTAGTTTTCCATTTCTTACTCTTCAAGAGAGAATTCATTGTCAGTTATATAGAGATGATGTGGGTTTATATATTGAATTATACATTCAATATTTTCTTAGAATTGTTGCTGAAAGTTTTCTGCATAAGTGAATAATATTTTGAATTGCTTATCTAAACCAAGTGAATTAATTTTAATATGTTTTAATATTATCTGATTTGTGTACTATTCAGAACATTTATTTTTTTCTGTAGCAGTTTATATCCATAGACACATTGCTTTCTCTGGCTCTCAAATATGGAAGTTGTCAATCTCTACTGTGATCTCTTCACTCTCTGCAAAAAAGTTTCCAGTGGAATGGCCTACAGTTGCTGGACGAGCCACGGAGTAGCCAGGGTTATTGCTCTGACTGAGTGGCAGCTCTGTCTTCCAAAGAGGAAAACAGAGAATCTTCTTGTGGCTCTTCTTTTCTGGAATTCTCCCTTCTTTTTATTTTTAACTTTCATAAGCAGTTCAAATCACATCCTTCAGATGCAACAATATAGCATTACCTTTTAACTTTGGAAGACTCCATATCACTAAAATGTTTAAATACTGTAAGGAAAACAAAGGAAGAAAACAAAGCCTTTTGCCTTATTCTCATGAATCAAATGGAAATAACCCATATAGGTACTACTGGCACTGTGACTCTTCCATTACCATCACATTTAGCTGACTTCTTCAACCTTTGCTGTTCACAGCTTCTCTTTACTAATGTCAGGAGAAAGTACATTCAATTATCTTTTGCCCCAATATACTGCTGTAAAAGTTAAAGGTTTGCTTTCTACAACATAAAATTCGATCTACTGGACTGATGGACAATTCTGAAATTCATTGTGAATGATTTATCAGTCTTACCTGTTGTCTTAGGACCCTGGAGAAGAGCCCAATAATGAAATATTAGAAACTCAAAGTGTAAAGCTATTCAATTAACATTAAAATTTATTTATTATAGTTCTATATCCCCCTCTATCCTTTACTTGTCTCTACTCCCACCCCCTCAGTATCCCTAGTAATCCGTAGATTCCCTCAATATCTTAAACCTCCAGGACACCCTCTGTTCCTTTAATGGGACTTCCCCAGGGTATTTCTGGCTTTTCCCGCAATCTCTAGGTTTGAGTTCTAGCCTGCCAGCTAGGTAAGAGACATCACATGGTGAGACTGTTTTAGAAGCTCACATAGGTTTTTTGGCTGATGAAGTGCTGCCAAATGGAGCAAATAATGGTTGGGTTCTTTGTGCCTTTTCTCTAGTATTAACAGCCTGTAATTAAGATTCATAATCTTAATATATATTTCACAGTCAAACGTGGTTGAGCTTTGCCAACAGATTCAAAACTTACTAGGAGATAGGCCATAACCCTCTAGTACCCTCCTTTTTCCTTATTTTCTCTGGAGGCCAGAATTGAAAAAACAACACTTTATTTCCTAAAGTGTGATAAGCGAACACTAAAAAATGTCTCAGTAGCATAGTATATAGGGAAAAAAAAAAAAAAAAAAGAATATTATACTATTTGCACAATTGTATGTATACCTATATCTGATGCAAAAGTTCCTAGATGACAATAATATGAAAACCATACCCGGAGTTGAGGGAGATAGATTCTGTTTTACAAGTCCAGATGTCACAGAACTCTCCGAACAGTGTGTGCAGTTATATAGCACCACATATTTTCCAGTAAGCAATTTTAATTAAGTGAACTGAGTATGAAGGCCCAAACCCTGTTCTCCTTAATTGTGAAAATAATCCCATAAATTTTGTTCTGAATTTCCTGGATATAGTTGATGTACATGAAACTGTAAACATCAGCACTGGTTTTATTAGATTGTGCCTTATATTGTTCAACATCAAGGAGATTTATGTCCTCATTAGAACAGAGGCAAAGGAGTTGTGTGAATGCAAGATATGTTATTTATATATATATATACACACATACATATGCACGAGGAGGCTTGAAGGCCATTCTGTCCAAATTAAAGCTTGAAAAGCAAATTTTTTAATGGGAGAAATTATCTGATCCTATGATATTTTATATAAACGTTGGAACACTGATGTGGGTAGATAATATGAAGCTTTAAAAGAAACTAGAGCACTTTTAAAGATCAGTTATGTTCTGTGTGTTTATGATGCACTAGAAAAAATAAGAGAGAGGATCAGCAAAGGTGTTAAAGAAGTGTTTGCAATCTGGAAAGGGCATCACAAATAATAATCTGGACAAGCACAGAGATGGGGAACTCATCTGAATGTAAATACTGCTTATTGAATATCCTAGAAACAGATTTTCCCCGTGTGTCTGGTCGAATTACTATTTTAGTCAAACTCGTCTTCCTTTTGCTGTAGTCGACTTTGGGTGAGGATTTCTGTCATTCTGCCTTAGCGACCCTAGTATTTCAAGCAAAATCAGTCAAAGATACGATTTTTTAAGGATCTGTGAAGATAAATGTATATATATATTCCAGTTCCAGCTGAAAATGTTTGGATCTCTTTATATCCCCCCTTTCCTTTAACTTGTGTGCGATATTGATTTGGTGGTGGAACAGAACGATGAAGATATTCTAAATCTAAATATCTTTTCTTTGTCTGACTGAATTACCGGGTGCTGTTTAGAAAGCCGCCGTTGGACTCGAGAAGGAAAGCCCGTTTTGAAGAAAGAGGGGAGGGGGCAGTGGGATTTAAAGCCGTTGGGCGAGTGAGGAAGCATTAGTGCTCCCAGCGCAGAGCGACGCTGGGCTGTGCGGCAGCAGCTGCTGCGGAGCGGTGCGGGGCTGGCCCGCCGCGCCTGGGCCGGGCCGGGGGCCACAGCGCCCTACGCCTCTGCATCGTCTTCCGAAACAGCCTCTGTTCGTACTGAATTCCAGCAGCACAAAGGTGTTTCAACTAAACGTGCAATTACTGAATAATAAAATGGAAAAGGATTACTATGGGAGTGGAGGTGACAGCGGGAAAAGCCGGCAGAAGCGGCGGCGGCGGGAGGCAGGCGGCGCCGCACGGCGGGCTGCGGCACAGGCACCTGCCCCTGGCGAGGAGCAAACTCTCTGGCCTGCCTTGGTGGAGAATCCGCTCTTTCTTCTTAATCCTAAACACACTGAGATATTTATTCATGAAAATAAGACTATTAAGAATTCACAGATTATCGAAAACATTAGCTAATCACCCTACGCCTGTCCTAGAAGAGACAGACAGACAGTGGGGAAAGCGCTGGGGACGGGCTGGTGTGAAATGCAGCAGCTTTGCAAAGCCTTTCCAGCTACAGCCTGCTATTACAAGAAAAGGATCATGTGAGGATCCTTTGAAAGGCAATGTTCTGACTAAAGCAAGCAACTGCATTAATTGGGAGTCTTGTATTCATACATGCTGGGCTAAATAAAGCAAGCTGGTTTGCTGCAGCAGGCTGGGGAAAATATATAAAACTAATCCTTTCAATTACTTTGTCGTTGATTAGAGTATCCATAACAAATGCAGAGTGCTCAGAGTTCCGTGTAGTAGCACGGAATATCTTTTCAGGGAACAGGACAAGAATCCTAAACTGAAACAAAATGACCAAACTTTTTTTTTTTTTTTGGTCATTTGCTGCAGGGGGAATCGGGGGCGGAGGGAAGCGCGAATTACCACGATTCCCTACTCTTTTGAGAGCTGAATCTACAAGGTATCCCCCCCCCCCCCCGCTTTTTTTTAATTTTTTTTTCTAATCGCCTGAAGTTAACTTTCATGATGGAGACAAACTCGGCAGGACAACAAAGCTTTGATCTTTGTGTGAAGGAAGAAAGTAATAGAGTGAAAGTCTCTCCAGAGGGTAATTATTCTTTGGCCGCTCAGGCAAGAAGTTCCCTGTCACTGTTAAGGTTAATATTAAGGTAGCTCCACTATACTTTCCCATATTAAAAAAAAAAAAAAAAAAATCCTCCTCAGAATGTTATACTATTAATTGCCAATTTGCATATGTGTGCAGCTGCTGTTTTGGCTCCGATCTTCCATCCGATAAGCTTGCTGGAGGTATCACAGAGCACTTGGCAGCTTTCCTATTTGAAAAGAAAGCCTTCCTAACTACAGAACAGCTGATAGTCTATCAGTGATAGACCCTGATGGCGTGAATTACAATTACACTACTTTTCACACTAAATCTGGGTGATAGCTACTTGGAAAGAAGTTTCATCATTTTTTACCACAAACTGGAAAAAGAATTACATGGTCATGCTGTGCTTTTAAAGGCAGTTTGGTTCACTTTTGTCTATTTAACACCTAATTCCGAGGAGTCCATAGGCATCTGGAGATCTGAACGTCGCGTAATGAATTCACTGTTTAGATGGGAGATTTTAAAAATCTACCTCAAATTACATTTATTAACAAGGCGAGCAGGAAGTGTTAGAGTTGTTAGACGCTTCATTTATTAAATAATTTGTGGGTATTTTCAGTTGTCATATCCAGAGTCATGGGGGTTTACTTATTTTTTAATTAGCAATTCCAAAACAATGCTACTGCAATTTAACAATTCATCACGTAATCTGGGGCTGTTCAGTTCAGCCACTAATGCTAGATAATTCAGATTGTTATTTTGATCTGTTTATAACTCATTTTGTTGTGATAAGAGAACTGCTGCCTTGAAATTAAATGGCACAATTTCCTATGGACCTTGTTGCGATCTCGAAGTTAACTATATCGTCTTTGTCTACCTATTTCTTAACATTATACCTGGTATAGGAAAGCAGCGGTAATTTAAAATTTTCACTTATTTGTTCCCTCACTTCATGATTGGTTCCTATTTCGCCTTAATGTGTTTTCATATACCACTGCGGAGGAGGAGGTGGGGAGGAATGCAAGTGTCAAAGTAAATTTAATTGTAAGAGTAAGTCACCCACATTGCTGCCGAGGTCACGGTGTCTAAACTTTTTCCTTTATACGCTAGCAAGATAATTTAGCGAGGGTTTAGCTGTCTTCATAGTTAAATGTAGCTGTTTAAATATCTTATAAAGGCGTGGTGGAAAGCCTGACTCCTGACGTAGCTAACCTAACAGAAAATAGACTTTGTTTTCCTTTTTTAGTTGCTTGCTTTATTAGATTTCTCACTCTCGCAGATTATCCAAAAACTACCCATTGATTGATCGCCCGTAGAGCTGCATTTGGTGTAAAGAAAAACTTCACAGCTTTATTGGCTCCCAGGAGACAAAACAAACATAACAAGATATTCGTATTAATACAAACAATGCAACAAATGAGAAAATCATCACATTTAAATAAGACGGTAAAGTCAGTCCAGTGTACATCCCAGCCTCTGATCCACCAGACATGGCAGCTCAACTAATCACCAGCGCTCTCCGGCACGGGTCCCTATGGGAGGTGCCTTATTGCTCACAGCATCTCCTCCTCGCGAACACAATTAGCATAAGAAAATGCCACCGAATAAAACTTTAAGAGCCCAGTTTAACGGTATTTTACCGCAGCTTTGCGACTCCAACTATGAAGGTTGAGACTGGTCTGCTTCTTCAAAGAAATTTTGAATATTTTTTTTTTCTTTCAGTGCATACTCGTACCTGGAAGCTATTGCTCTTTTTTTTATTATTATTATTTTTGTAGGGCACCATGCATCTAATCGTAACAAGACGTTTATTGTGGGAAGAGAAAGTGAGAAGATTCCAACTTTCTGCCATTTCTTCTGAAGACATAGAAGGGGATGTGTCCCTTTACCCTTAGTTTAAAAAAAGTCCCAGGAACAGTTTTATTTTTAAAGAAACTTCCTCTCCCAACACAAACACACCCACACACGCCACGAACTTTTTTATTTAAAAGAGAGCTAATACCCTCTTAGCTTCGTCTCGGAAGCATCACAAAAGGAAAGGAACCGGGTTTGAGGGCAGCAAGCCAGTAAGTCCAGTCTCTGTGTTATTTCCTACGCACTCTTTATCAAAAGACGCAACCAGCCTGATATATAGTAACATTTTCTTCACCGGCATTTTCTTATAATAGCTATTTTCTTCACCCTTTAATGGAAAAGTCACTTAGGCCCAGTGGGAAATATGGACCTTCTGAAATGCTGTGGGAGTCTTATCATCCTTATCATCTTGTTACCCTCACGCAAAGGGCTAGGTAATTGCTGTTCTGCCATTCTGGTAATCTCTTCTCTTTAATAGACTGACTAAAAATCAAAGTGAAGCTGGATTTGTTGGCCATATGATTCCCTTGAAACCCAAAGAGGTTTGACAGTTCTGAGAATCGCATCACGTTTCAGGTCTTGAATCCATTTTCCACCGGATGGTGGGGTCGAAAAAGGCTGAAGGGGCTGCCTTTTCTTTCTGTGTTTGTAGCGTCTTCAGGCCGCACGGGCATTTCTTGGCATTCCTGGTATTCTACATATATATATTTATAAATGCTTACTGCACTTCCGCCCATTACATTTTAATGGGCTCGTGAACTTGACCGCATGACTACAGCCTCTCCACTAATAACACCTGCTCTGGTCTTTTTTTCACACTTGACCGTCGATCCCCGCACACGCCCGCCCCGACAGAGCTTTGGGTAAAACTTTGGGCTTTTTTTTTAGGTTTGCACTATCGGGTCCTGCGGGCGGGTATGGCTCACCTCGCCTCTTTCGTGCGCAGCTCGGTAAGACTTGTGTGAGGGAGCAACACGCACGTGTTTAAATAATAAAAAACCGCACGCAAAACTAAATTGTCTGCAAAGGAATTTGTAAAGCATGCAGGATTTTGTTCTCTTAGAAGACGTATTCACAGATTACTACACGACTCTTCAAATGGTTGCAATTGTGGCATATAAAGCCAAGTTATCACTACACAAAGTAAATTTTAAAATGACGACTCTTAAAACCTTGCTAAGTTGTAGGAAGGTATTTCACGACCAACTGATAGAATATTTCGAATTACTTTCTACGTATTCCTCTCAGATGTAATTTGCCCGAATAAGTGTGTGCGTGTGTATACACAAAATTATATGAAGTAAAACCTCGGAGAAATGCAGGAAATAGTACGCTGAAAGAGATTTCAGAAGTGATACAAAAGAATGAAAGGAAGTTTTAATGGTAGAAGGAAACCTGCTGTTCCTGTTCCTTGGGCAGAAGGAGGACTAAACCTGGTGGCTTTGTCCTGGAAGACTTTTATCATTCTTTGAATACTTACGGATACTAAACTCCCTGAATAAAGAAATCAGATTAATCCATTCTAATTAGGGATATTCCTGTTGCTACCGTCTTGTATCACTTCAGGCAACTGGGAATCTATAAGTAACAAGCTTATTTGATCTGTATCAACTGCAGTTAAATGGACACATGGATGAGAACTCTATTAAAAAATCAGTGTATGCGATTTTGGCTGCTGAGTCTCCGTGGGCTTTCACATCTCGGATGGCATGGAGCCCGAGGTTTCTCTCCCGTGCTCCTATTGAGCTTGGACGTGACTTTTTTACGCCCCCACCCTTATGTCCAGAGTTATGTACATGTTTCTACATATTAAAAATGTAGTCTACACTGCTCGAATTGGCAACACTATCAGAGCCTCTCCAGACGTCTCCGTCGCCAGGTCTATGCGCGTTTTGAACAGTTCCACTCAAGGCAGCCAGTTCCGTGGGTCTGGTTCTGCACTGGAGGAGAACTCGCCTAAGACTACAATGACATTTTTCTCCTGCTCACTTCACATTGTGTGCATCCTCCTACAGCTGCCGTAATCCCTTTAACCCAACAGAAACCTCCAATGCCCGACTCTTGATAAATTGGTGGGTCGGATGGCCTTTCACCTGGTTGTCACCCCTGGAAAAAGCGCTAATGGACATCTGTAGATGGGATTCTCGCCCGACCGGAGGCTCAGTTTCTGCTGTGCAAGCACGGTCTTGTCACACAAAGGGTCGACTCCACACCCCGTCTGTACGAATATTCTTTTGCACGCACGCTGACCCCAGGAATAGTTGCTGGGGTCTGTCAGGGCACCTGTTGTAAGCAGATGTTCTGACAGTCTCGCAGTCCGCGATCTCAACGACTTGTCTCATTCCGTTATCCCGTGTGCGTGAGTAACCCGTGCACAGGAGCCTCGTGATGGCGAGAAGGGCACTAATCAATAAAAACAATAAACAGAACATTATTTGTCACTCCTTTGCTGGCGGTCAATTATAAAGAAGAAACTTTGACTGGCGGCATATCAGTAGTGTCAGGAGGGGGGGCAGTGCAGCTGCCTTGGTGCATCCAGCATTACCTACCTACCAAATGAGCCGGCTGCCTTGTGGGCAGGTACAGAAGCCCTGGCAGGCGAGCAAGAGAAGAGATTATTTTTGCATATCTCCTGTGAATCTCCAGGGAATTCGGTGGCGTTCCTGATCTCAAGTGCTTGTAATTAAGAGGATGGCATCTTTGGGCTGGAGAATTCCGGAGAAAATCATTTTCACAGCACCTAGAGGGCTTGATGTCGCGCTTGATGACAGATGGGAAACCTTTATGAAGGCTCCGTAACCTTTTGCCCTGAGAGACTATACTTTTTGACGCTGCAGAATTGGGAGGATATAGATGTTTTTACTCGGGTGATAGTGTGGCGATTTTTTAAAACAACGAGTCGTTTATTAAAGTATTTTAATGGACTATGCAAACAGCGAAAACCTGACAAAGCTCGTGTCACTGCTGAGAGCGAAAACATAACTATTAACCATAGAATGTTTTGCTTATGGAGACTTTCATCTTGCACAGAAATAAGATTTTGGGAAAGACTAGCAGATAAGCTTTAATGTTTCATCTTTTCAGATCATGACCTCAGGAATGCCACGCCACTTCCATTAATCCTTTTCTCGAATTAAGATGCCTGTGAATATGAATAAAGTAGTATTTAAAAAACGATAAAAAGGAAAAGAGAAAGAGAAAACAAGACTCATTCACATTCCGAGTCTGCTTTCTGTCTCACACGTATTACATTTCACAAAACAGATAGAAACAATAGAGCTTATTAAGAAAAACTTGTTTTGAATGGCAAATTAAGCATAATGGAAATACACACGTTTTTACAAGTAGTTATTTTTTTCACCAATTGAATATTTTAAATCTTTTAAAAGTATGTACTTATCTCTGAAAAATGTTTTTCTTTTAGCTCATTTTCACCATATCACCCTGCTATATATATCTATCTAAAATTTTTCATTTGGTCAGCTCTGAGACCTTAATAAGCACAGCACCTTTTCTGCGGCCAGGCATTAACCAATAGGGGTGCCCTACCTCAGCTATTTATGAGCAATACCAGTGTGGGTTTCCAGGCTGAAGAGGCTGTTGAACGGATCGGTCCACATTATGGCTTCTTAGGCAGGAAACCCCGTGTTTGTTATATTCGAGAAGATATCTCAGCATTCATCTTCGACGGAAATACCTTTTCGGTGCAGATAAATCATCAAAATAAGCATAACAATTTGATGCTAGTTTGGAAAATGATGTGAAATCGAGAAACGATCCGAGAATCTTTTAATGAAAAGTGAGCTTATCCTAATGAAACGTCAGTTTCTGCTTTCATCCTTATGTATAGTTTTAAAAAATATTAAAGATAATAGCAAAGAAAGGCAAGTTTTATCTCCATCCCCCCTATCTCTAAATTCAGAAGACAGAAAAAAAAAACCCAAACAAATCTCCTTTAAAAAGGGCACAGAGGTTAGCTTGAATTTTGCTTTATATTATAAATGCATTAAATCGGTATTCCCGGTTTGCACAAAGCTGATGTAGTGTTATACGATCTCTTAAAACGTAAAACACTCCAATGTTGAGCACTAAGGTGGACTGCATTTTTCTGCTTCTTAGGTATTGCAGCGATCTGGGAATTTATTTTTACAGCCTGAGATGTCAGTATGCCACAGAAGCATGAAAATCTCACCATCTGTATGCTCATGGACAATCTCATCAAGTACACTCAACGACAGACTTAGAATAACAAAATTTAAACGCTATTACTACCGCCTATCTGTACATGCACTCAAATCTATTTTAAAAAACGTTAAACCTGAGTTATCATGCCGCTTACCTCAGGCCTAAACCACTATAATCCATTTCAGTGTTCACTTACCCGCACGAATCCTGTCGTGTAACAGGCACAGGCTATTTAAAATAACACTTGTTAAATTAAACGGGAGGTTATACAGAGACGCATAGCATTTAATTTTGCCGAGAGCTGGTCCATAATCCAGTGAAGGTTCAGGAGTGGAGCAATGGCTTCACCTGGCAGTTTATCTAATGTGCCGGGCAGTGTCCTTCTGGATATGTGTTACTTGTCAGTGCCAGGAAACAGGGATATGTTTTAGCTGGAACTCTGTTATAGCAGACACTACATAGTTTAGATTAACTCCTTTCACTAGTACAGCATCAATGTGTTATTCCCTTAACATAAAACATACAGATTATGTAAATCTGTAATAAATACTATTTTGAAGTGTATAGTAATCAGAAATCTTTCGGGGCAGGATGGAATGGAAACTGAGAAATATTGGAGAGTAAACATTCCAACGCTCATTCCTCTGCTTCTCCTGGCAGAGAGGAGCACTTGCTGTAGCTGGGCTGCTATCGCTCCAGCGCCGGGGTCTGCCCTGTGAGTCCCAGAGTGCGGACTTTCAGGGAAAGCCAGGGCCAAAGCGATCCCACGCACAGCGTTTCTCGTCTCTGTGCAGCCCCTGTTTGTAAAGGGGATCGGTGGTTGCCGGTCTGAGGGAGGGCCAGCCCTTTCTTACTTCCTCACGGGGTGCAAACTGGGTACGTGCGCTCATTCGGGCTTGCAAGGGCAAGCGATCCGAGAGGCAAAAGGCAGGGGCGGAAGAGAGGCCGTGACAACTTGCTTACAACATGTTCAGCTTTCCAGACTCTAGTCACCGCGCAGAACTAAGAGGGCGACGGAGCCCCTGAAGCCCACCAGGAATTGGCACAGCTCTGCATTTGCGGGCCTGGTCCGGAGCTTCCCTAGGAAGCCCCACTGCGCTGCCGGCTACAGGCTGTCCTCCTGCGGGGATGAGGGAGCCGGGATGTCAGCGTAAGGAACCCACAGGACTTGTACGAAGTCTCTCTCTCGCCTCTGCCTCTTGTGGGGACACATACTGACGGGCTCCTGGAAGCCCGGGCACCAAGGGCGAGGTCTGCAATCTACTAGTGATAGCCACCAGCCTGCCAGATCCCCCCCGGGTGCTGCCGCCCCGCCGCCCGGTCCCGTCGGGACCCTCCCTGGGTTACCACCTATGCCGGGTGCGGCACTGCCCGCTGCGGAGGGGCCTGATTGTGTTGGGCTTGCCATGCGGCCGGCGAGAAGGAGGGATCGCGGCAGGCAGGCAGGCGGAGGGAGGGATAGGAAGGAAGGAAGGCAGGAAGGAAGGAGGCCGGGCTGATTAGCATGCAGCAGCGCTCGCAAGCCCGGCTCCATTGTTTTAACACCTCCCCTCTCCTCCGCGCCAATCTGTCACCGTTCAGCAGGCGAACGCTGCTGCCTCGAATGCTGCTCTTCTCAAATGAGACGGATAATTAGCTGCCCCGCACGAATGGCGCACTCTTCTCACCCCTGATTGCTATCACCTTCTTGCTCCTGGCAGTTTTGACACCTCGTAATCAGCCTGCTGCTTTTTCTCTTTTCTTTCCCCATTTCTGATTTTTTTCTCCCCCTTCCTTCAGTGTTTTTTTTTTTTTTTTTTTTTTTTTTTTTAATGCAATCCCAGTTGCCATTTGGATTGAGACTCCTCTCTTGAGTTAACCTTGTATGATTGCGGGGGAAAGGGGAATGTACGGTAGGGAGGAAAAGAAATCGCCTCCTCTGAGTCTCATCTGCTGAGTGAACCACGGGTGGGGGTAGGAGCATCTCGGCTTGATCCTCCAGTGCTTTTGTTCATAAGGGGGAACAGTGACTCCTGAGCTCTGAATTAACGTTATCTCGGATGGGGAAGAATCATGTGTGGAGCGACTCCTCCGCTCAATTAATGGAGAAAAGACTGCATGTCTGTTATCTGTTTAGTTAAATTCAGCAATATGAGGAGGGGATTTTAAAAGTAAGTTCCCAGGGCCAGGAAGCTTTCGCTTTTCCTCCCGGGTAGGGAGGGAAGACAACTTCTCCTGAGCCTCTTAAACTGAATTCACTGTGTTTCATGGGAGTCGGAAGAGAGCTCTGATTGGAGTGCGAGAAGGCAGAGGGAACTTCTTCCCTCCCGATTCCGGAGAAATAAGAGATCCCAGTTAACGTTCTGTGAGATCTTAAAAAACAGAGGACTCGTGGAATCTGTCATAGGAGCGTTTTCCTCTCCTCTAACAAGCACTGACAGTCTAATTACTGGAGCTACGAGCAGCTGTCGAGTTAGCCGGAGAGACAGAGGAGCTACGTGTGTTCTACCCGGCCGCCGGCACCGAGCCCTCGCACCAGGCTGAGGCAGCCGGGACGCCACAGCGTGTCCCTCAGACCCCCCGGGTAGGAAAGGGGAGCGGTTTGATTCCTTGCTTTCGAGTCAGAACTAGAGTTCCCGCAACACCGCGGTAAGGGCGGCGGGACAAGGGAGCCCATACGGGAACCTCGAGAGCTTCAGACCCGGGGCTGCCCCAGGAGGACTCTGCTGGCCCTGGCAGAGGAGGAATTCTGTAGAACACCTTGGCACAAGTCTGCTGCCCCTTATTCCCTCTCAAGCTCCACTTCCTTCTCCCAGATATTTTTTTTTTTAATGAAATCCCACTTCCCATTAGGGTTCAGCCTCCTCTGCTGAGTTGAGCTTGTGTGGAAGGGGGAGCGGAGGGGAGGAATACTGAGCCTCCTCTGGTGAGTGCAATCAAGCAGATGTCCCTGCTGGCAGCAGCAGTCTCCGCCAGGAAAGCTGTAGAAGTGGGGCCCACTCAGGGACCGCACTCACCTCCCACTAAAAGTCGCTCACAACTGCTTAGCGTGAGATAGATTTATTTATTTATACGTATTTATTTCTAAACCAGATTGGGGCCCCTCGCAGTAGTCTCTGACCGGTGACCCTATCTGGACGCCCTCAGGCAGCAGTAGTTTTAAGCACCCCGCATCTAACAGCTTCCTCAGACGCCGCAGTAGGCAGGAGCTCTCAGAGGATGGGTTCTGCTGCTCTAGGAGGCGTTGGACAACCGTGTCCCCCTGCCCTGCCCTGGCTGACTCCAGAACCCAGGCCGGCTCGGGGGATTGGTGCAGGGCTCGCTTTCCTGCCCTTCCCCTTCCCCTCCGTCTCCTGCCAGCAGAAGAGCTCATGTGGAAAAAGCATCCGTGCATGGCAGAGACACACACGAAAAGATTATTTAATTTTCTTTAAAGGTGATTCGCAGTTTGATCAGCTCTTAATAACGTGAGCTCCTGAGCTCGAATGTAACAGTTGAGAAGACAAATCGGTTTTGTGTCGGGCTGGCTAGAGATGTGCGAATCCCTGTCTCTCCTCCCAATCCTGGAAGTTGTGTCTCTCCCAGGAACCACCCCCAGCCGTGCTCTCCGGGGAGGTCCTTCGCACGGCGAACCCAGGGATGCACCTATCCTCCCCAGCGCTGGGCACCTGCCGGGCCTTAGAGATCATCAGAGCAACAAACTCTTTCTCCAGGTCGTGCAGCAGACACGCACTGTACACAGCTGTTTATTACAGTACACTCTGTTGACAGCCAGTCACAAACATGAGATGTTTAGAGAAAAGAACTGCAGGAAAATCCATTTCTACAAAATTACGCAGGTGTGAATTCTTCCAGAAATAGGTCACCTGCAAACAAATCTTTGAAAAGAGAAACTGTTGTGCTTTGGCTATGAAAATATTAATGCTAATTATCAAATACCAGGACTAAAACCTATATTCAGTTCAAATGCAAAAAGCTCCAAGTCACCCTTTATCATTAATTTAAATTACTTAGTAAACTCTCCCTCCCCTGCTTTTTAATTTGATCCTAGAAAATCCAGAAAATGTGCAAACCTTATCAAAATGCAATGTTTCAACTAAACACAAATTTAAATTGCATTGAGAAAGCCACTAAGCATATTCAGGTTAAAGATTAAGTCACTAAGATCTCGGTGATTAGGCTTTCCCCTTTAATTTCTAAGCTGTAACAGACTTGAGCAATCCTCCATAGCAGACCAGAAGGAAAGGGAAATAATCTTTGTTATTATTAGTTTTAGGGAAAGCGTAACCTTTTCTCACTCTGTCGTTCATACTAATATAATCTTTTCCGTGAAAGTATTTTTAACTAATTATTAATGCTAGAAAGGTACATGAAAAAAATCCTTATTTTTTAAAAACACGTAACAGATATCCATAAAACTGCTGCTGTTAGATTTTAGCAAAAGTCATTTATGGGCTGTGTTTGATTACTCTCTCTAGTAAACAATTAATCTGGGAAGGTCAACCATTTATTTATGTTACTAGTGAACAAGCCTATTCTCATTTTGGCTCACCTGGCATTCAGTTACTGTGATGATTTTACAAGAAAGTTTACTATTGTAAGTGAAATTTGGAAATTTTGTAACAGAAATTAAAAATGAGAGCCTACTTCTTCCTGTTTACATCAAGGAAAACATAATCCCATCACTGGATATGAGGATACTGGATATTAGCATTACACCAGTTTCCCTAGCCAGGTTAAGGCATTAATCCTGCAAGTCTACATTCATAAATAAAATCATGTCTTTGGGCCTATTTGAGCAATGATTAATTGAAATTAAAAAAAAAAAAAGAAAGAAAAAAGGTGTTTAACATCATTCTCAAAGGTAATATTGAAGCATAACAAGCAGTAATGTGAATTACAGTACTGAGTGACTTAGTTTCATTTTACCTTGTCAAAGGACAATTAAAAATGTGCTTATATGACAATTTCAGTCATGAGTTCTTGTTACAAGAAGTCTTAATTCTTAAATTCTTAACATCTCTACTGATTAAAAAAAAAATAAAATCAAACGTATGCAAAACCAATGATGCACTGAATTCTCATACATTAAGAACACTAAGATTGTACTTTAAAGTGGGAATTCAGATGCCGAAGAAAATCTTCCTTAGATGTTAGAGATGGTGGGAAAACTTCTCGACAGAATTCACATATTCCGCCCTGATTCAATTCAGAGTCTGTATAAGCTTGTGCCAGCAAATCATTGTCTCGAGGCTGCCAAATGAGCTAAAAGAAACAGAAAATGATTATTGTTGTGGTTTACATTATGCTGTGGCTTATATTTATATATATATAAAAAATACCTGCCTCTTTAAACCAGGTGTTCTCTACAGCTGCCTGGCCAGAGACATTAACTGTAGAGTTCTCATTTAAGGAAAGCAAGACAGGACTTTGATTTTTTTAAAGCTCTATAAACATACTATCCTTGCAAACACTTAAAATGCCTTGGTATCTATTAATGATAAATACTGCTATAAGCAAAAGTCTGTAATATCAGTCTCATATACGTTAAAGCTTTCTTTAATTTTGCATTTCAGTATTTTAGTGTGGGAGCCATAGTACATAACAGTCATCTAACAGAAATGAGAAAACACATTTTTACCTTAGAATAAAATGTTTCTTGTAAAGGTAATATGAATCATATTTTATTCCTATTCTTACTGATACATAACTAGTTTTCAGTTTACTTACAAAATGACCAGAGCAACATTATATGTCTTAAGCTGCTTACTTGCTCTGACTGCCTTTTAGTGTAAATGTGTCTCAAATAATCTGTTTTGGGATTCCTGATGATGCTGTCATGACAGCAACAAACTCGAGGGCACCATCTGAATACCTATCCATGCATTCAGGCAATTCTGCAAACCATGCCAAATTTGGTTCAGCAGCTGTACTGCTTGCGGTCCCTAAACTCGCTAGTTTAAAGCCAGCAAGTTTGTTTATCTGACAAGGGAGTTCAAGGGACTTCAGCCTGAGAGATACTTTAAGTCAGTCTACATTAATCATTTAGTGTCATACCAACTAGGAATCAGAAAGTCTTTCATCAGCTTTTAAAGTAAAGTTAAAAATTAAGTTTCATTACTTTAAGTATTAGTAACATGAGATAAAATACATAGTTACATTATACAGCCAGGATGATTAAGTTTTGAGTAAATTGAAAACTAAATGCATACTGCCCTTACGGCAAAGTAGCCAGAATGGCAGCAAGCTGGTAGGAGCTCTATGTGGGGATGCAACCTAAAAGAGGAAAGCAGCCTACAGGTTTTTTTGGCTCAATTTTCTTCTCTCTTTCTTCACTCACACATGGAAAGGCAAGCAAGAATACTTTAGAAAGCAGTTTCTTCAGAAATTTTAAATTTCTTGCTATTGATACTTAAGAGTTTTAATTTTCATCTCTAATTCAAATTTCAAAATGTTAAATAGTTAGAACCTATTGTTTATTCCATGGTAACGCACTGTACAACTAATGTGGCTTTCATAGCAGTTAAACCTAATTTTTAAACCAGCTAAACTTACTTTAGTCAATTTCCTGTCTCTTCCCTATTTAAACAGTGTTTAGCTTATCAGATAGCAATAGCAGATTTACTGTCTTTCATTATGGCCAGCAATCCATATAATTAAATTGACTAATTAGTAATTAAGTGCAATCACACCACTTTTTTCAGCTCAAAGAATCTACTTATTGTATGTTGCTGGTGTAAATTGCATATTAAATCTACTAGACACTGACACACTTAAACATCCCTACCGAAATGTGCTTAGAATTACTTGTTTCTAGTATCTTACAATGTAAAGCACCACTTTAAAATAGATAAAACAGTATTGTAAAAACCCCATAAAAGACACAGTAAGATTTCTAATCTTGCAAGCACAACATGGGGAGCAGCCCACTGAGGCAGACACTTAACTTCCATTTCTTTCTTTGGAGTGTCTAGCATTTGCTTAATATGCTTTTCAGAAGAGGGATATATTTAAGCAGATGTTCCATTTCAAAAACATTAATATTCAGGTTAAGATCAAGAGACTATTGATTTGCTTTTAAAATAATGAACATTCTTAGAAATATTTTTTGTGGAAACAACCCCCCTCAATATTTTTTGTGGAAACAACAAACTCAAATCATAATACCAATAAACACATGCATCTATATGCAAATCTCAGTTAAATGTAGTCTGTAAAATCCTAGGTCCACTAATATCCATGTTTATTTTAATCTGCTGCTCTTTTCAGTCACATGTTTTTTTTTTAAAAGTTACATCCTAAGAAAACAGTACTGAGTTTTCACATTTAGTATCCACATAGAAGGAAAGAGCTAAATTTATTACAGCAACTGAGAGCAGTTCCAAGAACTTACTGTTGCCAAATCTATTGCATTTATGGGGTTTTCCATTTTATAAGTTAACATATGTAGTAAATACTTGAAAGTTTTATCTACACTAGGAAAAAAATCAGGTATATAATTCCTCCCTATTGGAGCTTCACCAGTGGCAGGGATGACAGAAACTGTAAGCAGTGTAACCACCCCTTAGAATGGTGATAAAAATACTAAGAACAAGTTTATGCATAAATTTTGTTAAGGTTAATACAGTTGAAAGAGCACGTATGCAAGTAACATTTAAAAAACATTAATATTTTAATCTACATATATATTATTTGTGAAACAAATCTTTAGCACAATTATCAGTTAGAAAAAATAAAGCTGGGTAATTCACTAAGACAAATACTTAAAAACCTTTTCTGAAGGCAGCTGAATAAAGGTGATGGATGTTTAAACATACTGATATACACAGATGTATATTTAATGGATCCTGAAGTAATACTGGCTTATTTCAAACAAGCTTCTGGATCAGCTATAACATTTTAATCAGTCCTGTATGTTCTACAGTGCTACTGTAGATATGACTTACAAATACTGAAACAATTCACTATTGCCTTTCTTTTCTCCAAGTGTTAACATTATTTTATTTTCTCCACCAAGTAGAACATTTACATTTTAAACTATGACTCCAACTGAATCTCCTTATTTTGCAGAAATATCAATGATCAAACTAAAGGCTTATTGCTATTCAACTGCAATTCTTTCCTACTTTTCAAAGCTGCATGCTCTCCTATCAATTTATAATCACATACCAGCTGTTTCACTTGCTGTAATATACAATGCAGGGTGCCATCTATTGAAAAACGAATACGCAGACTAACTAGTAAAAGAACAAGCTGGAGAGGGAATACAGAAAAAGAGGACAGTAACAAGCAATAGACTGAATGCTTCACAGCTCCACAGGAATTCTACCAGTGATAAAATAAATGGTTTAATTTGTTTAACTCAGTCACAACTTCAGTTGAAGGAAAAACAGAGCGCAATAGTGGTGATTAGTAAGTTGGTATAGAATTGAGGTATCTTACATTACAAATAGATTTAAATTTACACTTTCAAGTGTAATTTAAATTACACTTTCAAAAATAAGACTTATAGTTTAAAATGCAATGATGAAGAACTGCAAACTTTCTACTATTCAAAGTTTTTATCCAAAACTCATGTGCAGTAGAAAATTAAACTAGACTGGATATGTTTTAGGACAAGTAAACATCAAAGGTATCATGTCCTACAAATGCTAGTTTGTATGTCATGCAGTGGTGAAATTGAGAGGTAAAGCTGTTTTGCTGCATATACCTTGTTATTAGCAAAGAACACAAAACCACATCAATATAAATAATAACAATATGACAAACAAACCCTCACAGAAATCCTAAATATCACTATTTGCTTATTCTTGAAAAGCTGTCCTCTCACAAGGTGTGAGAAAATCCATAGTAGTGTAAAACGTCAGTTCATAATTTTGCCAGCAATTTCAGTCGAGACAGGATGTTACACCAAAGAAGCAACGTATTCAGAGACGTGATTGTCAGAACCTGCTGAAATGTTTTTCTGCATTAGAGCAACTGGGCCTTGCTTTCAGAACCTCCCATGGACTTTGGGTGGTCATAACTGAAATTCAAGCACAAAGTGCCTACATAAACCTAAAATAAAATATTTAAGTGAACTTCCCTTCTTTTGAAAAAATAAATATGCTTTCCTCCTTGACTACTTAAACTCTGAAAAAAATCATTTAACTCTTTTTAGAGGGGAGGAATAAGGTACTCTTTATACTTCAGATCGAGATAAAAAGTAGAACATTTTCCTACAGTGAAGTATTTATCTGTTCAGCTTTTTAATTAGTCCATTTGTCATATTCTCTGCTGTACATTAAAAACAATTAAAACAATTATGTGCCCTATTCAACTGAGATCAAGGGTAGAAAGAAAGCAATCTAGTGGGCAATGTACAATTAATGACAGCTTTGAAATAGAAGCAATTAATATCTAAATGAACTGAAAGTTGTGCAAGCATATCCAGTGCTTACATCTGCTTAAATCTCTCCCCTTTCACTGGAAATTCACTGCCTTGTATACGAACTTCAGTATCAGGAAGAAGAACTGACAGGAGAGATTGTCTTAAAAACAGACGGATGAGATACCTCATAGAGTATATTAATTCTGTCTCAAAGATCTTTGCAAAGTGGTTGTTTGAATCATAATTTTTTTGAAATGAACAGTATTTATAGAAAGATACCTGATGAGGACCTCTGATAGTTGTCCCAGCAGCTTCTAAAGATGAAAAAATGACTTCAGGTACACCCTGGTTTGTGTGCTTAGGTACAAATGCGAAACCAGTGTCTGTTGTTTTCAAACATGTTTTGTCACGGGTATTTTCTATGGGCATGTTTGCATGATTTGGGGGGTTTGTTTTGTCAACAGTAGTTAAGCTTTGTAAAGCTGAGGTCATGAGATCAACTCCATGAGCTTCAAATGAGTTAGGTTCCAATTTACTGAGGTTAACAGCACGGTTTCTGTGCTCCAGGTTAAAATGATGATCTTGAAGCATGTTTTCAGCTTTACCAGTACAAGGAACTGTTGGTTTTTCCTGAGTGCTCTGCAAGAAAGCAGAGTCATTGTCTGTAGGTGGAAACTTGACATTAAATTTAGAAAGTGATTCTACAGAGTTGTTGTCCTCATCTTGGCCCACTCCTCTTGGTGTGATAGATGTGATGCATGATGCACCTCTATTTATATCCTTTATAACCCGAGGCTTAAAAAGCTCTTCTGCTTGTTCATCAGTTTTATCAGTACACTGTATCGGCATGGAAAACTGTATTTCTGTGAAAAAAAGAATGAAGAAAACATTAAATAGTTCACTGAAGTATAGCTATTAAAGGTGAGACATTGGGGTATTTTTCCTGAGAGGTTTTTGATCTTCTTTCTGGGCTTTTTAACCTTTATTTTTTTTCTCTTTGAAATCAGTTTGAGGCATAGTTCTCTTTCACAAATGCTAGCTCTGACACATAAATTATCAGAACCAAAATAAAAGCAAGTAGTTCTATTCTAACAGTTCTACTTCTCTTTGACTTATGGGTAGAAACATATAATTTTATTGATAATTATGTCGTCCCATACTCTTAACACATACTTGCATATATTTATGGAAGTTTTCTGGCAGAAATAGAAGCTGGAACCAACACCATTTCACACAGTGACAAGAACATGCTAGGCACCATGAGCACAATTTTAGAAAGTATTCAGGTACCAAACTTCCATTGGTTTCCAAATGAGGTAAATATTTAAACTGAATAACTACTCATAAGTGGGACCTTATTTTCCCTTTGTTTTAAGAATTTCCCCTTAATTTTTGGCATTTTATAAATTATAATAATATACATGATTACTCCTAATAAGGTAAGAGAATAACATCAGTACACATGTACTGTACAGCAGCCTGCTGACTTCACTCACATATTGTGGTAGTGTGGGCCACAGAAATCAAGCAGATTAAATCTATATCATGTATAGCTTTTCACACAGTTGAGTTAGGCACTTATTTAAGGAAAAGAAATTCATTCTGAAATAAATCACCAAGCACTCATCCCTCAAAATTGCAATCCTCAAATAATAAAGTTTAGTAGTGTATAATCAGAATATAACAAGCTAGACATTAGCGCTTCATGTAACAAAACTTTGGTAACAATATAACCTAAATTAGAAGCAAGTCCTGAAATCAGCATCTTCTGCTTCAACTGTTTAAGTCTGGCATGTGTTTTATGAAATCACTTAAGAGTCTGATCCTACTATTAAGAAAAGCTAGTAGGGAATACCCATAGTAGCTCACATGATATTAAATGTAAGCATTAGCAGAACTGGACATTGAGTTGCAACAAAAATGAAGCCTGTCTTTCATTTTCAGGAAGTGCTGGATTAAGCTCTTGTCCCATATACCAAAATGGTATTCAGAAGCCTGCAAAGGAAGTCTAAAAAAGAAGTCCTGTGACTCTCCTCAGTCCGACAGTTTTCCTCTAACAGATATGGGGCTAGAGACATTCATAACAGACATCTTTTGAACTGACAGCTAAATTAAAAGCAAGCAAGTGCTGTCATTCACACAGTATGATGGGATATCACATGTAGTAAGTGCCTGCCTCTCACTCCAAGGGACAAAACAATTACAAGAGCCATTGATGTGATGACTGTCTTTTATAGCATGTGATTTGGAGCATTCGTCACAGAATGCCAAAACTGGCGGTGCTTTTCCTTGGTGAAATACTGAGCACCATGTGAACAGACTTGAAAAAGGCAGATGGTAAACAGTGGAAGTACTTCTATGTATGTGTAATTTACAGTATTTTCAAATATAAAGCAAAGCTTTCAAACATCTGAATCACAATAAGAGCTTAAGTATGATATTACCAGTTTCAGGTTCTGGCTTTATCTTAAATTTACTCAGTTGGTCTGTTTGTTCTCTGGCTAGCATACAGATTCGATGACACTCTTCTTTCATGTCCTGGAAAATAGTCTCCAGATTCTCCCTGGAAGATCAAAATTGTAAATTAAAGAGTCAACCAATTCAGCTAGTTGTGACCTTTAATCTAGTCACACCCACAATAGTGTGAGCTACTTTTCTTGGATACTTTTGTTCTTCTCAGTAAAAGCAAGCAGAAAAGGGAAAAGAAAATGTTGTCAAAGAGCTGTTTAGTCATAGCATACACACCTACCTTTGAGCTTAGGGCCTGACTCTGCAAGGAACCCCCCCAAAAATCTGGCCTTTACATTTCTTTCAGTTCCCTCAGATATTTTGTGGAAGAGCTTATCTGTCACAAGGGTACTGTTTCTATCTCACTGTATGGAAAGTAAGATGCTGCTGCTGTGAACATTAACTGTTCTCCATTGTTTTCTCTGCACTTCAGATTTTGCAGGAGAAGGAACACACAAGCATTTGTTACTTCTCCTTCCTTCTCTGTATACCTGACATTTCAGAGAGGGGCTCATGAATTCATTCCCTCTCTGTTTTACACAGTATCACATGACTTATCCTTTTATTTTGAAGGCCTTTTAAAATTATATCTTTTTCCAGAGTATCATACATCTGATATTTAGTTATCTGCACTGAGAATGGTAAAAATAGTTCTTCATGCTGGTGTGAGTTTATTTGCCCAGAGGCACTACATTACTCAGTTACTGATGCATCCATAAAATTCCATTGTGAAATTTTAGTAAACTTACCGAGAAATTTACATTTCTAAGCACAATATTATGGATTTTATAAAGCAAACTTCGAGGATGAAAAAATGAAGTTGGTGACAAACTGGATTTGTGTTCTCTTTTGCATCTTTGTATCTAAAGAGCTCAAAAGGGACTCTTCTTTAATTCAGTGAATTGTTTTCCTTTTTGTTACGTATTCATAGAGCAATCAGGAGTGTCACGAGCTATGTTCCTACTTCTGCTGTGCTTCTCTTTTTGGAAGATGTCTATTTGTATCTCACTTGAAAAAAAAAATCTACAGAAGAAGTTAAAGTTGCTACTGTTAACACTTACATTCTGACCATTTTTCAGGTGTTTTGATAAATACGAAATTAAAAAAGACTCAAATTTCTAATTGGAACTTAAAATGCATATATCATTAGATAAATCAATCTTAGTATGCTAGACATTTGTGATACTATAATCTTACTAGTGTAAGATTACCAGTAATCTTACCAGTCACATACCTCTTTCCAAGAAAACAGTAAAGTAAGGGAGCTATTTGAGAGGAGGAAGACAGAAGACAGGTAAAGGTTTTTCATTTTTTAGATATAAATCAGTAAAGACAAAAAAGTCTTTATCACATCACATCACATCCCAGTCTTATTTCCTCTATTTCTTATCATAAAGCAGTAGTGAGTCAGACTAAAGATCCTCACAGTTCACCCAACCTATGTCTGAGAGTGGCCAGAAGCAGATGTGTCAGCAAGAGTATAAGAAGACAGCAAGTTTATGATACTTTTCCCTAATACTCTCCTAGAGGATCTTCTACTTGATCCCAGCAAAATTATTAAAACTGGTATTACTGCCTATTCTGTGAAAAATGCAAACCTAAGACTCTGGTCAATATTTTTCCCAAAACACTGGCAGAAGAGGGAATACTTGCGTAATAAAAATACTACTTTTGGTCCCTTGGTCATAGCAAGGGCTGGCTGGTTTCAGTGAACAGATAAACCTGGTTTCAAACTCTCTTATTTAGGATGAATCAGACCAAGAATTATTTCTTCATGCTGACTATCAGACCTCCTCCTGGCAGCGCAGCAGGCTCCTCTGCTGTGCTGCCATCAATTAATCCACTGAGAGAGTTAATGCAAGGGAGTTAATGTTTATCCAGACCCCAGCATTAACATCCACTGCTGTTTCCTGCAGAATTTAACCTCCCGCTGAATGAAGTGGCTATTTTCCTTCCTCCCAACTGCTGCTTACATACTTGCAAAGCCCCAGCTATAATTCCATACAGTTGCTGGCTTTATTAAGTTTTCACACCAGCTCTTTGACCTGTGATGCTCTCCCAATCCCCCATCCATTTTTTAAGGTACTCTTTAGAAAGAAGGGAAATAGCTGGTCTTATTTAATAGCAGAAAAGACAATTAAAAACAAATTTTAAAAATGCTGCAAAAGTATTTACCTTTCAGGCATAGGTGAAATGCCGGAGATCCCTAGAGATAATTCAGGCTTATCTGGAACAATTTTCTTACTTTTCACCTTGAAGTAAAAGATGAAAATATTGATCACAAGTTAGCATATTAATTTTGCTCTTCACCCTGATAGGAATAAAAATGTCACAGGATCTTTCACCTAGTCCTTCTGGAAGCTCTCAAAACATTCACAAAATGACAAAACCAGTTTTTTACTGTTTGTGTGAAATTCCTATTTTTAGTTTAACTTAGCAACTCAGTATGGCATTCCTCTGCTCATACTCCCTTGAAAGGAAACTGGTTCTAAGAATATTGCTTGACTGTCATTCTGTTTCAGTCATGTATAAGGTAAAATTTTGTATTGTGTATGAGCTTCTTAGTGAGGTATCCAGATATTTTAGCTCTTAAAAATCAATTTATTCACTGAAATTTTCAATGAACACATCACTAGCTAATGCGTCAAGAATTTTTAGCAGGTTTTTAAATAAGTTATTAACTTTGACTACCACCTTGTGGTTAACTCTAGTATTACACAGTTTTAAGTCCAGGCATTAAGGAAAGTTTTTATAATAAGCAGTCATTAAGCTGCAGTTGCACTAGATCTACATTACCAGATGGCCTGGGTAGTTCATATGTGCTCCAAATCAGACACAGAACTTGATCATATGTCTGCCAAATAAGCTGATTTTGATGATACGTTATTTATAATTAGCCACAGGTTTGTCTTACCTTGCACTAAAGTGCAACTGCAGCTCCCATAGACACATTTGAGTTGCCTTATACCTAGCAACGTGGGCTATAAATGCTTACCACGGTGAGTTAAGTAATGCCTGGGGAGTCTAATAGCAACAAGTTATCTAAAATACGGTGATGTGGTTAGACTCACATTGATGACTGCGCTCTAGCTATCCCACAAGGACAGAATAGCACTCTAGTTGCTATTCTGTAATAAAAATAGGGTGGCATAAAGCAATTGAAAAAACTCAGTCTTGGTGAAAACTTCCAACTGAAAATTATACAACAGAAATGCTAATCTGGAGTTTTCACAAATACTAAAATTTTGATGACATAACATAAAATGATTAACACATATATCAAACTATAGGTATTTAATATTTTGGTGTTTCCTATGTGCTTTATATACTTTAATGATTTCCTTGTAATTATATAATGCTGAAATGTAAGATCAATTTCTTAGAATAATTAGTATAAATATGTTTGAAAAGTAATGATTTACAAATGTTTGGTTTTTTCATTTTATCAACACCTTGGTTTCTTATCTTACCTCCCTTTTATGCGTTGGCACCTGTATACCCTTTTGTGCTTCATTTAGTTCTTTCAATTTGCTTTTCAGAGTTCTTATTTTATCTTCTTGGTTGGAAATAATAGATAAATACTTCCTTTCCTTTTGATTGCTTTTGTCTTCAAGTTGCTTCAACTTCATGCTCTCACTTTCTAACTGTTCCTAAAAAATAATTTTAGAAACATCAATACTACTAATAGAATTGAGGCTTGTGGAATATCACTATTCCAGCCAGGAATAAATTAAGCTTTTGCAACATAAGTAAGGGCCAGTCTCATTTATTAAATTACATTAAATTTAAACTGTCAGTAAAGACCTCTACCACTACACATAGACATAACTTACCATAGATGATTTCTCAAAACAACTGTATGTTCTGAATTTATGAAAGTCATATTAGTGTTTATAAAAAATAAAGATACTCTCTTGGTTCACTCACTATATCATACCATATATAAAAAATTTCATTAGTTTCAATCAATCTTAAATGAAGAAGGTGATATTTTGCAGCTACCTTAATTTTTAAGCAGACCCAAGAATAGAATCAAGGAATCATGAAATATATGAAGTTGGAAGAGACCCATAAGCATCATGGAGCCAAACTCCCTGCTCCTCACAGGACTGCCTGAAACTAAACCATATGACTAAAAGCATGGTCCAGGCACTCCCTGAACTCTGAGAGTACTGGTGCCATAAATACTTCTGTGAGGAGCCTCTTCCAGTGACCAACCACTCTCTCCCCTCCACTGCCCCTGTGAGGAAACTGTAGACTGCCTGAGGTCACCCCTTAGTCTTCTCCAAACTGAACAAACCAAGTAAATCTTGCCCTCAAAGCCTTTCACCAACCCTCCTCCTCTGGACACACTATAATAGTCTGATGTCCTTCTTATAGTGAGGTGGCCAAATCCACACATAGTACTTGATGTGGGGCTGCACCAGTGCAGTGTAGAGTGGGAAAATCACATCCCTTGACCGGCTAGCTATGCTGTGCTTGATGCACCTCAGGATACAGTTGGCCCTTTTGACTGCCAGGGCACACTCTTGACTTATATCAACTTGCCATCAACCCCAACCCAAACGCTCAGATCTCTTTCTGCAGGCATGTTCTCCAGTTGCTTATCCCCTAGTTTGCATGTATCACCAGGATTACATTGCAAATACTGAAATGCTATGAAGATTTGTGAAATAAAAAACAGTAGCTGTCACCACTTTAACTATCTATCTGGTAATTCATGGAATTTTTATGTATATGGGCTTTTTTGAGCAAAGCAGAAGAATATAACAATGCGGGATTTTTGTGGAATGAAGAAGAATATAACAATTTTTTTTAATATACACAAAGATAGTCCTTGGATAATTTTCAACAACCTGTGGTTAAAAACTGTGGCTATGAAAACATTCAATCTGTCAGTTTATGAAATCTATAGAAATGCTGATCTTGAACTGAATCAAGTGTAACAAAAGGTGGCCTGAAGCTCCATGTCTGTCTCTGCAAAAGAAGTAAGCCCAAACGGTTAACTCTGTAAGAAGTAATATAAGTGAAATGCAGTGAGATAGTCTGCAGATAGGTAGGGCAAGGTGAAGAGAAAAGAAGGAAGTAAATGCTCTTTCAAGAACATTTGTTTTATTTACAAATGGGATCTAACTAGTTCCCTTTTGGGGACCATGCATAACCATAAGGTTGTGCATTTGGAGATTAGGTAGGTAGGGCTAGTCTACCAATGACAGCCACGTGGGGCTGGGTCCAGAGCCAGTCTACAGAGACAGCAGGTGGTTAAGCATGGATGTATGTATATGCAGCTGACACAGCAGTTTAGCCTCAAGAAGCTCTACTAGCTGGATAAAAATTCTGCAGAAAAATGGCTTTGAAGCCATCGGGGTTTTTTGCTTTTTTCTTTAGTTTCAATTGTGATTTTGAAGAGTAAGCCTATGGTAAGAGTTTCAATGCAACCCTGGATTTGGGTGGTATCTCAGGGATTGAGATTAAGCCTCCTCTTCTTAGTAGGTTGAAAACATTGTCTAAAAATGGAGTGTTTCTCTCCCAGCAAAAAACTCCTCTCTTACCATCATCTGCAGATCTGACTTTCTGTCTTTGAATTTACATGGTATTTCTGCTTTAAGTGTTTCTAACTTCCTTAATCCTAACCTTTCTTCCATGCTTTGCACTTCTGGCAGGTGATGTGGGGAATACCTGTAGAGTCCTAGGACAGACCATGAAACACTTTCTATACTCTTCTGGTGTAGAATCTGTATATATCATGGTAGATAAGAATTCAGGTAAGCAGATGAAAAATAAAAGAACATATAGCAAAGGACAAAAAAAAGGAGAAAGATTTTTTGGTATAATTCTCAAAAAAACAAACAAGAATGAAGATTTTAGGCTAAAGAACCTGATGCTATAGCAGCTAGATTTCATTTTCTCAAATAGCACAACAAGAACACTATAAAGAATTACAGTACTATGAGGCACTGAAAGTTCAAAGCAAGTTAAGGAATTACCTGAAGAATGAGAAAAGACAATGATAACTAGTGATGAGGAGAAAAATAACAATTTGTGTTAAGTGGAATGGAGACATGCATAGAAGTATTCTTAACAGATATGAAAACACTGTGAAGGAATTTATAGCAGGGCCAGATGCTGAACATAATTTTGTAACTATATACTTTTTCCATATTCTTTAAAGACTACAAGGTCACAGTAGCTATGGTATGGGGAACTGCTTGTTGCCAGGCAGGCAGTGACATTCTATGGTGTGCTTTCACAGACTTCAAGCTACCACAGAGCCATTATTTCATCACAGGCTCCCAAACATAAGAATCATAGAGAAGTTTGGGTTGGAAGGGAGCTTTAAAGGTCATCTAGTCCAACTCCCCATGCAGTGGACAGGGACATCTTCAACTAGGTCAGGTTGCTCAGAGCACCGTCCAACCCGACCTTGGGGCATCTAGCACCTCTCTGGGAAACTCAGTGTCGGTGTTTCACCACCCTCATTGTAAACAATGTCTTTCTTATATCTAGTCTAACCATTCCATGGTCAAATTCCATTTCCTCTTTAAAAAAGCTAATGGGACACAGCTTCTCCTATATTTTCCTTTGAAAATTATTTGCAAACACCTAGAAAAAAGCTTATGTTGAACACAACACTTGCCCTCGAAGAAAAACTCCATCTTAAGGCCAGTAAAATAACTCTTTTCACTGAGTCTGTGATACAGCATTGGTCTACACAGACATAATTGATCTGTTTGGGTCTATTGCAGCTCAGGATAACATGTGAACTTTCAAAAGCTTTTAGATAACTGGGAGCAATGCATTAGTTGTATTTCTCCTACATTCTCCTTCAGGAAGCAAGGACAAGATTTAAACAAGCAATGAGAAAAGCCCATAAGAACCAACGTGAGAAGAGTCATGCAGCATGTTGCAATGAAGATATATCAGTACATATTGATAGAAATCATTCTTGTGCATCATCAGGATATCACACCAGGAAACAGTGGAGAAATGATTACTTCTTTTGGGTTCTTTCAATAGTACAACACTTCATAGCTTGATGATCTTAATTTCTAATATTGACTGAGTTTGGATGTTTACAGCAATGTGGTGACACTTATAAACTGGCTGAAGTTTATAAAGCTAATGCCATGACAAGTAAGTATGTCACATAGGTCATACCTGCTGAGTTAAGAACTTGGCCACACAATGGATATTTTAAGCATGCTGGTATTGGCAACCAGCAAAGAGGTTACATCTGTATTATGAACAGATCAGTATCTTTTCTTTTGGAGAGGCTTTACACAATTTGAGAATAATTCAAGTTGGAAGGGACCTCATGATTTCTCTAGCTCCTAATCAAAGCAGGGTCAGTTATGCCTGATTAGGTTACTCAGTCTTGAATTCTCCAAGCATGGACATGGCACAGCCTTTCCAGGCAACTTTTTCCAATGCTTGTCTCGTGGTCCTCGTGGTGAAAAGTTTTCCCAACTTTGTCCAACCTGAACCTTTAATGTTTCAGCTGCTCTTTCTCTCTCATTCTCTTGTCATGCACCACGGTTAAGAGCCTGGCTTTATCTACCTCAATGTAGGTATCAGAAAGCTTTTGGCTTCCACTGAAGACTTCTCTTCTCCAGGCTGGAGAAGTTGAGTTTCTGCAGCTTTTTCTCATGGCGTAGGTACTCAAGTCCCCAGCTACCTCAGTGGGGCTTCTGCTGGACTCACTCTAGTTTATCAATATCCTTCCAGTACTGGATGCCCCCAAACTGGGTATAGTATTCTAGACACAGACCAATGAATGATGAATATAGTGAGATCGATCCTCGCTTCCCTGGCTGTGCTCCTGTTAATACATCCCAGGAAGCTGTTGCCCTTCTTTTCGGCCAGGACACACTGCTGGCTCTTGTTCAGCTTGCTGTGTAACAAGACCCCATCTCCTTCCCAGCAGAGCTGCTCCACACCCAGTCAGTGCCCAGACTGTACTGCTGCAAGGGTCCCCAGAGCGTACTATAATGCTATGTTTCAGTGGCTTCCTAGAATAACAGTCAGATGGTTTCAAGGAAAAATAGTATTCAGCTGATGAAGTGGTCTCAGGGAACATTAACTGTAAATTTTAGCAGTTTCACCCAAAACTCTTGATTATTGGGTAGAGACAGCTTAAACAGATGAAGCAACAAGAAAAAAGGCTATTGATATCAGAATTTCTTATATCAGGTAGCAGGACCTAACTAATCCTACTGAATACATTATACTAGCAGCAAAGAACAGCTAAATGCATAAAATTGTCAGCTATCATAAAATCATTAAAGTACAGCTTTCTTTGCAAAGACAGGAAACAAAGTGACACTACAGAAACTGGTACTGACTAGAGCACACAACTCTACAAGACCACTGCAGGAGCTGCACCGTAATTTAAAGCACAAAATGACTACCATCTGCCATTCCTCTGCTTATGTCCTGAACAAAAAAAAAAAAAAGAAAAAAAAAACCCTAAACATTTATTGCAGGCTGAACAGTTTTGTACAGCGCATACATCATTCAGTCCTGACACACAGCCTCCTCCCCTTTTCCACAGCCTAAGAAATTCTGATCAAACAACTCCACAGAGTGTTTAACACTGACGTTCTTGACCCAGGAAAATAACACCATGAGCATGTTTTCTTGTCACAGGTATTGACTTTAGCTTCATGTTTTATGAAGTTTACAGGGATTCTGATGTCTGGCTCCGTACTAAAAATAGCATGCGGAGAAGCTTTACTTGACATTGTGTAATGTCACTTACTAAAGTTTGCTGGGTAGCTTTGGCCATGAAACAGTAACTGGATCTTCCTACTTAATGAAGTTTGGCTAGGATGTACTCAAAAACAGGCAGCAATTTAGGTCCAATTTGGTCCCCTCAAGCAAAGGGGCCGAAAAAATCTGGTAATCTTGTATTTAGTTTGGTACTGACCACCAAGCCAATCTGGTCTGCTCAGCTCTTTTGGTGAAGATGAATGTGAATAAAAAACCTATAAATTTATTATGCACTGGCAGCAGAATTTGACAACAGCAGGTAAAATACACAAGTATGGCCACTGACTAGAAAACACAGAAAAGCTAACCTCTCCCTCATTTTAAATCTCTGAAATTTAAGCTCTAACCATGCACCTATTGCAGTAGATTCAGGATTTCTATTAACTTTAATGGAGGACAGATGACAGTCCACTGAGAAATCCCATTGGACTTAGCAAAAGACAGTTTTCAATAGGCATCAATAAATCCAGGCACCTCCAGTCACAGAAGAATCTGAGTTTCAAGGAAGGACATAAAGAAACAGCTACATTTTTAACTTAAAGGTTGTAATAATAATTTATCATCTGGAACTGTACATTTTGCAAGCCTGAAATTTTTGGTGAAGAAGTAGAATAAAGCAGCTAATGCAGTAGTGGACAATGGCTGTAGACATAATTTATTTCATTTAGAGCAGAACGTGGATAGAATATGATTAGAAAAATACAGGCTTTCAAACAGAATATTGGAGTTTCCAAATTTCATTAGCTGAAAAAGCCAAAACTTTAGTGAATTAGATATAAGACAACTGTACTGGGTCAGTGACAGGATGATGGATTTTTGGTCTAACATATGTCAAAATGTGATGTCTAGAGAAGAGTACAAGAAAACAGGAGGCATTCAGGATACATCTTTTAATAAATTTCCAGACCTTCTTAGTAATAGTTAGGCAAGTGAGAACTCTTAGGTTAACTTGGTGTGGTCCTGGTGATTTGCTACTGTTCATTTGCTCCAGCTTGTTCCATAGATTCATTCCATTCATATCTTTTTATCCATCAACAATTCTTCATTTAAAAAATGCAAAATGCAAAGCAGCTGACACAAAAGCGTATCACGCTACAATTAATTTCCCATCATCTTCACCAGGAGGTTGGGGTTATATGGTTCTCCTCCTCCAAGTTTATTAAATAAAATGAGAACTTGCATACAGAGACTGCTGCATATCTCCACCCAGAGCCAGCCCACCAATGGCATGGCCAAGACACAACCAGAGCTATCAGAAACATGTGTATCTCTGCTCTGCTGTCTGGATATCTTTGTGTCGCTCTTGCCAGGCTTACTAGGCACAACACCAAATACTAGTGTCCTCCTTATATTGGAGGGATAGTGCAAAGATACCTACATATCTGCACTGCCCTCTGCAGAAGACAGCCTTGGGCCAGGCAAACATGTTTTCCTCGAGGTCTGTGCTCTCAACACAGAGAGCTACTACATTCCTAATAACAGGAACACAGAACACTCTGAGTCAACCTGACTTTGCATGAGTTTAGATCAATAGGGATCTGAAAAGATCCTAATTGTATAGCACCATGCCTGGGTTTAAATGCAGACAGACTGTATATTTGACTCTGCATGGAGTTATATCTGAAATATTTCTGTTCATGGCACAGATGAAACAAAACCCGTATGAGCTACCTATTGCTGAGAAATAATTGCAATAACTAACTACACAAAAAAAAGGAGCGGATAAAGCCAAATAACTTATATTCCATTAAGAAAAGAGCCCCTGAAATAATGATTCCAGCTTCTCCTGCATTGTCTGTAATCTTCTGTATAGATCACATAATTTCTCAAAGTTTCCCCATGAGAACAGCAGAAAACACAGCTTCCTTTCTCCTACTCATTATAAGTCTGAGTTACTTAAAACTATTGTCCTTGAGCAAGTATTCAAAAACAAGTTATGAAATACTAAACTTGGTCAGGTCTCCATGTGCAACCATAAGACATAAATTTTATCTAACTCAAGACAGAGAAATACAAGAATAAAAATGAAGTGTATATAAATCTTTGGTAATAGCATGCTTAAAATGTTTCCAAAGGCTTAGTCTCAAATGAGATTCCTTCAAGATAATTAAGCAAGCAACAGTAATTCAATTATATTATTTTTAAATTAACAGTTCTGATTAAAAATACATTTCTCAGAATTTAGCATAATTAACTTGTTTATAGCTCAGGTTTAGGAAACAAATTCTGAAATTAAGTCTTTCTAAACGCGATGCCTGATTTCATGTAAGGGTTGTCTTATGACCCTTACAGGCTCACTGCTATGGAAATTCATATTAAAAATTTATGTTACAAGACAGTTCTCAAAAAACACCGTATGATGACTTAGGATAAAAACAATGCAACTTTGTGCGTCTCTGTCACTGTCTTTGCTCAATATGCAAAATCCATTCAAGGCATTTCCCATCTATTCTGCACTATTGCTTTATTCTTATTCCTGTGATTCTCAACAGGCTTGGTCTGAAAACCTATAGTGAAAATCTTGGTGTTACTTCAGTCAAGAGGGGCAGAAGAGACATTGTATTAAAACTGACTATTTTAAAAAGCAAACAAGTCATCAGTATCTCCAGACTCTATCACTTTTTGAGTGCAGGTTCTCCATTTCTTGCAAAAATACATAGAGTGGTTGCAATATGAAAAGCTCTCATGAGAGAAAAAGAAAACCCCTTCTTCACCACTGGTTTTCTTAGGTTAAGGAATAAATGAGCAAGTAAGTTCCTAGGTAGTGATCAGAACTATTCTGGGGAGCTCAATAGCCAAAGAGCAATTGCACTGAGAAGGATCGATGCATAGTTCACCTAAGTATTTCAGTGGCACAACACATCAGGTGAGGATCTTGATTAGAAGTGGTGCAGTTCAAAGGCACCAGTAAAAGTGTCGCTTATCTCTTTAGGTTGTCAGTATAATCACAGCACAAATATGTTCTTATGTTAAAGACACTGCAAAAGACCATACCTTTAAGAGTTTTTCTCTTTGCTTTGCTAGGTTCAGTTTTTCAGAGAGCTGGATGAAAGATAAGTTGGAGGTTTCAAGGTCTTCATGCATCAGAATGTAGGGATGTGCATTACCTTAAAAAAAAAAGGCAGCTGATTGTCACTGTGTTTTTCCCCAGTCAGCTTCTAAGTATAAGCAAAATTAAAATAAGCTAGGCTTATATTAACTTCTTTACTTTCTTTGAGCAAGCCTTCGTATTAAACAAGCAAGAGAAGCCCAATTCTGTGCTTAGAGAAAATGGAAGACTAAACCAGGAATAAGGAATGTAATGTACTCTTAAAAATAAAAGCCAACCACTTTGCTAGTATTTATGAAAACCAGGAGTGTTAGGCTAGTGTGAATAAATATTTAATGAGCATGGCAGATTAACACATGGTTACTTTGACTCTTTTCTCTTATTTGTGTAATACAGACAAACAGTGGAAAATTATCCATCAATGACTATTTGATTTGAAAGAGATTTACCTGCTTATAAAGCTTTGGTTATCCAATAAGATAAGCATCACAAGACTTATATAACATAAAATACATATAAGCATGGCAATCACATCTAGAACAACCTGAGCTAAGCTTATTAACAGATAATTGTAAAGTTAATATGTAATGATTGTTGTTTTAATTCTAGAGAATTATTTGAACCCATATTTGAATAACTTTTATTGGCTTCAGCGTAAGCAGGTTCTCCATCTAAAGAAAATCTCACCATTTCTTGAAGAGGATAAAGAGAGACCTCAGAAGTGTTGCATTTTATAAATAGATCTTGAAACTACACATTTGTGTTAACTCTCACGTTCACAGAAAAGTACGATACTGCCTTGAGAGATGTGTATTGTAAAAACTGAAGCAACAGTCAGAACTTTTCATCAATGCAACACAGCATAAAAAGAAATAATGTGCAAATTGGAGTACATACCTCTATTAGCATTCAGAGCAGCTAACTGCGATTTCAGTTTTGCAATAATGCTGTTTTGAAGCTCTATCTTTTCCTGCTGTTCACGTATTTGCTGCATGTAGTTTTCTGTCTGTAAATACAGTATAATTAGCATTAATCTTATTCTGTTTTGACTAGGGGTCTCCTATTTGGCATTTAAAAAGCAGCTCTGATTTTTAAAGATAATTGTAGTTGTGGACCTCTGTGTGAAAACCCAACTACAGTCACCTTTGGCAAGTCCATATTTTTGAGACCGCTCTGATTAGAAAAGGTATTATAGGAACTAAATTTTGATTTTCAGTAACTGTTTCAACTAAGACGGTTTTAAAGATTAGGATAACTTTTAAGTATAGGATTCTTCATTTGTAGGCATAGAACACATCAGATTTAAAAGTATAATTTTAGTATTCTTCAGAATGCTGGTCAGTTAGTTTATCTATAGAAAGAAATAATTTTCTTCTGCCATATTTTCTAACAAATAAATAATACAAATACAGACTTTCAAAAAGATAAATTTTAAATGGAAAACAACAACACTGCTTATTCCATACAACAGATATTCTGTAAATAACTTTAATTGCCTATGAACAGAGTTTTGCCTGTTCCTTTGAGTGTAGTAGACTGTAGGGGGGGGTGAAGCAAGGAAGCAGCCCCATTCTTCTAGCAATACTCCATCTCATCCTATAAAAAGGCCATACAGAGCCTATTAAGACTGCTCACATTTCACCAAAGTGTATAAATATTGTTAGATGGCAGGTTAATTGAACAAATGATCAGGTGTCAGAAAGGTGCTAATATTCAAAACGTATTATTTCATTAGCACATGCCTAACGTTGCAGTTACGGTAGTGCTAAAAACAAGCAAGAAAACTTGGTAAGTCCCAGCAAAGAAACTTAGAGAAATGCACTGAATTTTTCTGAAATTAAGAATATGTTTATTACTGAACAAATCACGACCTGGAACAAGACTAGGCATTGTTTTCGTGTCTATTCATAGTTTATCCATACTGCTATCTAATTATCAAATCTCAGATTTAAATTCCAGAACCCCCTATTGCCCAGTGTCTTTTGTCTGTAAAGCAGGCAGGAAAAAAATTGACAAGCAAAATTAATTTTAAAAGGCCAGGTAGTAGTTGTACTATGAGAGTTTATTTAAAAAAAAAAAAAGTGATCAAAGAGCAGTACACTCCAGCAGCTATAAGAGACCTCATGAAGCAGAAAAATCACTGAGAACCAAATTGAAAATGTACAACAGCAATGTCTTGTCAACACTTCTGTACAGAGCACAGACATGACAGCTAAAACAGACAGAAGAGAAGATGCTTTTGACAGCCAGTGTGCACAAATTATTCCTTGAGTCAGATGGCAGCAACAAGTTACCAACTAGAAGATCTGCATGACAACCAACCATCCATCTGTATCAAACACCATCTGGCCGAGATGACTCTGGCTTCTGTGTGCTTGACATGGCTCCCAGCTCTAGAGACTGGCAAAACAAGTGGCCTATCGGTACCTTAAGTAGTAAACTGTTAACAACAGAATGATGGACAATCCAACAATGTGTGAAGGCTGCACAATGAACAGAGGAAGTTACTAGAGTATAGCACCGCGCAGAGGTCATTCAAAAACCAGGAGTTTGGTTAAAAAACCTGAAAAACAACACAAACAAAAAATCCCCATCCTCAACTAATTATAGCATCAACTCTTCTTGAAAAAATACTTTTGTTCTCTTTTGAAGTCATGAAATTCAACTACTGAAAGTTTGGTCGGGACAAAGATTTGAACTGGTGGTAAACCTTTATGAAAGGCTTTCAGTTTTAATTTCTGAACCACAGAAAATACAAAGAGAAATCTTGCAAGCATTAGTTCACTTAACACTGATGATCTCACACACTTCTCTGGTTTTCTTTCATAGCCTTTAGAAAGGCTATCTGACCTTGTACCTGATGCCTTGTTTCTTGGACAGAACTTTCTTCCATGTACTGTTAGATGACCCAGGAGTATTAATGTGACCGGTTTTCCTTCAAATAACTAACTTTTCATCATAAGAGACAGAATTTAAAAGATTCACAAACATTTTAAAATGTGTTGCCTTTTGTTAAGGTAGCTGCAATTTCAGCACAAGATGCCTTGACACACTACTTGTGCTTGTTAAGTAGAGAAAAAGCTACAGGTTTGCCCCAGCACTGCTGCAACAGACTAGGAATGGAGACAGACTGCAGTGGGTGATGGCAGACATGACTGACTTGATACCTGTTCTGCAATGCCTTGGCTAGTTTATTTTGCCATACAAAGGTATGGTGAGATTGTGCCCAGATACCAGGATATTCTCTAGTAGACCTTTCCCTGCTCCCAATTCTACTACTGCTTTCCTAACTTGACACTGAATATGATTTATCTGCCCCTGAACGAAGTCCCAGCCTACCACCTCTGTGGAAGCATCAGAATGTCCTGTAAAATCAAAAGCACTCAAGCCTTTAACAAGAGGTTTCAGTTGCTGGGCAGAATATTAATGATAAAATTAGTATTAAAAACCTCAAAAAACCTCAAAAACCTGCAGCTTTGCAATATGCTGGCACAAATGATGAGAAATCCTAGAGGAGTTTTGGCTGAAGAACAGACTAAGTAAAAATTCAAAGGTGTTCCTTACTCATCAGACTGCCTCCAGAATCTTTTTGTTAATTCATAATTAAAGAATAGTTGTATAGATGATTATTTTTTTTAAAAGCAACACTTAATCTTTAGGGTAAGTTTGCTGTAAATGTTTCAAAACACAAACTCATCCTAATAGCTTGCTTAATATATTAGTCTTTACATTTTACATCAAGTAAACCAGTAATTCATGTCGCATACTTTTCTGGTAACACAAAAATTATTGAAGCTATTTATATTAATAATTTAAAAAGTGTTTTTTAGTAAAACAAATTACATTTCAGAAGGTACTTCATTAAAGCTAGTTAAATTTTATTTACAACTTTGCTTTTTACATTAGAAGACTTTATTAATACTCCAAAACAAACAATTTTTTCACCTTTAAAAATAAAAAAATTGCAGGTTGACAACCTGAAAACCACCTACTACATTCACAGCCTAATGAGTTGCTCTGTAGCATACAGGCCTGGTTTCATAACAGCAATTTTCAACTTTAATAGATGCACTAAAGTGCACATAGCTAAAGTGAAACTGAAATCTACATGTACCACAGTCCTCCACAGGAAGGATGGCTTTAAAGATACGATTCAGAACCCAACACATACCTTTTGCTGTAGTTCTTTCACAGCGTGGTCCCTATCCATGCATGCTTGTCGATAGGCTTCATAAGCTTTGTTAAGCTGCTCTCCAATGTTTTTGTCCATAATTCCCAATGTTGTTTCATCACTGAAAAGATGGTCAAGTTAACAGACCTGAAAAGCAATCAGAAGGAAAAAGAGAAAGTGCTAAGAAACAGAAGTTTGCAACTGAAAACATATATAACATGACTCGTATTAACATCAAATTAAGTAACTATGCAGTATGTTTGAGCATTAACTCATAATAGCTTAAACTATAGCTCTGCTCACCTTAACATTTAATTTTATGTCCAGGAACAGGTTTAAACAAAAGCCAAATAAAACCAGGTTAACTCTGAATTAAATTTTGGATGTATACAATGTATAAATGTATGTGTAGTTATAGCGTTTGAGGGCTGGGACTTAAAATTGGTGCAGATCACCAGTTACCCAATTCACTGAATTGTGAAATAACAGATAGCATTAAAAAATGAAACAAATCTCAGTTTTTGGCATTAAGCAATAAAAAGATAAAAGCTTAGTAACATTAGATCACATGGACCTATCCTGTTCTATGCCATATTTGAAAATGGCAACACAAGCAACACTACAAGGTGAATTAAAACATCTTTTTTCTAAAAATCAGTAATACCAGCCAGTAAGAATTAGCAAGACTCAGACCTCTTCACACAACACTGCATCAACTTTTTATATTTTGAGAACAATTTCAATAACAATTCGTGAAATTATAACTTACGAACTTTGACACATAAGACTACAACACTATTAATCATCACAGACTTTGGTTTCAAGACAGTGAAATCTGCAAACACAAGTCCTTTGCTTCTATAGTAATATATGACATGAATTTTAAAATAAAAAATTATCATAATGGATAAGCCAAGCAATAAGAGTACGAGGATAACTTGTCTTGGACCCTAGTCAAAATTCTAAGGACTGCAGCTTGAGCTTTTGTTCATTTTCTTGCTCTTGAATACCTTTCATATCATAGAGCCTGAATACAGAAACACAGTTCAACTTTCCTAGAAGGTGCAACAGACTGCTGTACAAATGTCACACCTTTCTGTTCTGCAAACTTTATTTTAAAGACGAGCGCATATTGCAAGAGCAGTTGTATCTCAACTCCAGCATGGTTGTACTTTATTAGTAGCCAAGTGAATTCCTTATCAGTTTGGAATCATTTGGGGATCCTTTGATGTAACAAGTGTTACTGAAATCCAAGTTTATAGAGTCTGTGTAAAACGCCTACATTGTTTCATATGAAAGGTTTTTGTATTCTTTTTTTCTTCTCTCCACACCAGCTCAGTAGTTTATAATCTCAGGACCACGTGTACTGCCTCAAAGCACTGTTAGCAACACAGGCTACTTCATCCACCCTTTTCCTCCCCCAGAAAGCATCCCTCTACTAACTGGAATATTCACTCTAATACCCGGGCTACATCTTTAAATAAATGGGTAGGCTTTTTTACAATTTCAAATGAAGGACTGTTTTACGTAGTTCAGTGAATAAATTCAGATATTACAGTGACTGCAGGGATGGGTACTAAACTGCAGAAGGGTATTGTTATGGCTGAAAATGATTCAAAGTGTGCTCTCACATTCTCTAAAAACTTGCAGTTTGCACTGATGTTAATTTTGTATTTTACTGGAATTCTCCAGAGACAGTAGTAACAATTTACCTAGTAAATGGCAGTGTCTTGTATGTATAAAAGGTAACTTCAAAAAATGAGTGCAATGGAATTCAAAAGACTATGTTCAGCTCCTAATAGAGGGAATAGGGTTCAGTTCCACAGGACTCACAGTTCGTAGAAAATGAAGGCATTAATTTCATTCATGCAAATTCAAATCTCTATTTGAAAAACAGTATTTAAAATTTATACATAACTTCCAGCCTTTTGTTTACCAATTGATTGAACCTGAGAGTATTAGCTGAGAGTTCTGCTCTTATCTGGGCTGTCGGTACCAAAAGTAATTGATGCAACAGGCAGAATGGCAGCACTGCACCCGATTTTCTACTTGGTAGGGAAAAAAAAGAACACTAGCTAATTTATTGGTAGCTCCCTAAAATCCAGACCCCATGCAGTAAAAAAGGGCAATAATAGTTATTACTAGTGACACCTTAAGATGGAGCTGTAAGTAGACGATTAGTCCTATATTTTCCCATACCCTAGACATTAATTTCTGCTTCTACCTCACCCTTTCCTTTCTTCCAGCACAAGCACCTTACTGTAAACTGTATCAGCAAACCAATCCAGCTTAAATTCAAATGCTAAAGATATTTTTTGCTGTGTTATTTTTAATGCAAATCAGCTCCATAGACCACTTCAAACAGCATGATAACATAAGGAAGCCAGTACAGGAGTAAAAAACATCAGCAAGAAATAGACAGAACTCCTGCATTCAATGGCTTTAAAAATGTAACATGAAGTCAGGGTTATGCAATGGTGATGCAAGTCCACACTGCCTTCGACCATCTCTGGCCATGAATTTTTGCCACTTACTTTTATCAGTATTAGCACTTCTATGCTACTCAGTTAAGTGTGCCAAAGTAGCTCCGTACTTCCTCAAAAAAGCAACAACAACCCCCCTAAAAAAAAAACCAACCCCAAAATTTAAACTGCATCTCGCTGCCTGCGAGCCTGCTGGAGCACTACTACCAACACAAGGAGGCAGTGGGAACATAGGACTAGCTGTGGGTAGGACTGCAGCAGTCTAGATTTAGATTGGATTAAACTACTCTGTAGTCACACCCTGAACTGCCTTTTGCTGGAATAAATAACTGCTTCTTATGTTATCTATCTCATATCCAGAATCCCTTGCAGTTAGAAAAACTGGCTCCTTCTCCTGCTTCTCTTTCATATGCATCAATATTTATCAGGGAATTCGCCAACTGTTCCTTGTCATTTACTCTGCTCTCCACATCCAGTTAGAAGGAAAAAACCCAACCCAACACGCCAAAAATAAAAAAAACAACAAAGCAACCCCAAAAACAACCCCCAAACCCAAATATTCACACTTTTAAAATCACGTTTAATTACATTGTATCCATACAATAATTGGAATACATTCAACCCAAAGTTGTGAACCCTTATCTTTAGCAACAGTCGTTCTAGGGGTTCATTAAAACCTAACGACTTTCACAATTATTAACAGCAATATATAGTCAAACAGATGCAGCAATATAAAATGCTGCATTTATTCTAAGAGGGACAGAATCAGAGAAAGAGATTAGCTCCAGAGTTTGTCTGACGAGGGGATCCTGCGAATGCGAGAACCTTTGAGGGCTGTGTTGCCAGAGCTCTGCCAACGAGAACTAGAATTTGAGTAAAGACCTGAACACTGGAAAACAACTGGGTATAGCAAATGTTGTAAGACAAACTTTTAAGTAAACAAATCCAATGAAGCCTCCAGATGCTCTTAAAATACTTGCTTCAAATGAGAAACATTTTGCCAACATAGGTGGGAAAAAAAACAGCAGCAGTAATATGATTTTTTCTGAGTCAAATGCCAAAAAAGCCCAAACATAAAGATTAGCAACATACTGCTGCATACTTCCTGAAATCCCAGCTCCACAGATCACTAGAGAGGCACGTTTTGAGTTTTCATAGTGCCTCAGAAAACACCTTAAATTCTGAAAAAAATAAGGTTTGAGCTAATCATGTGTATATCCACATTCATTCATAACGCACATGCCTACCTCGCATAGGTTCACATGAGAACACAGATGCCATCCAGAAGCAAGTACTTCTCTACAAAATTCTGCTTTCAAAACAGCTTCTTCAATGGAAATATTTTTTAAGTTACACTGCCATCATCTTGGAAACTGGAAACCTGTTGAGGTAATCATGTGTGAGAGGCTGAGAGCTCACTGCGCTTTCGTTTAGGTTGTGGTGGGTTGTTGTTCTTGGTTGTTATTTTTTTTAATAATGGACAAACCCCCCTCTTTGCCCGACTGCGGGAAGAGCCGGACTCCCAGCAGGAGCCCCCGAGGCGCCAGCAGCGCTACAGCTCGGAGCGCAGACAGCCCTTCCGCGCTCGGGAAGGAGACGGGGCCGCGGGGCTTTTACACCCCGCCGCGGCGTTACTGTCCCCGGAGACAGCACACCTCCTCCTGCTGCTCCGCTCCTCGCCCGCGGCCCGCACGGAGCGGTGGGGTCGGCGGCTCCCGCCCCGGACCTTCCGCAGGTCACCGACTGCGCGCCCCCGGCCCCGCTCCCGAAGCCGGGCAAGCCGGCGGCGGGGGGAACCGGCGTCCCTGTAAGCGGATGGCGGAAGTGCGGCGGGGCCGCGGGCAGGGGCGGCCCGGGGAACCGGCCGTCAGGCGCCGGGACCCGCAACCCAGCCCCCGGGGCCGAGCGCCCGCCGTTCCCCGCGGAAGGGAGCGGAGGGGTTTGAAAAGCGACTCAGACTTACGAGCGCCTGACGGAGCCCGCGGCCGCTCCCGGCACAGGGCGCTCGCTGCCGCCCGAGCACCTTAACCCAGGAACCAGAACTGACTTCCTGTGGTGCCGCTCCCCGCCCCGTGACGGGCCGCCGGGCGCTGCCCGCTCCGCGGCTCCGGGCTGCTCGGGTCGGGGCAGCGGCGGGCTGGCGGCCTGGGCACGGCGCCTTTCCCGCCGCCGAGGCAGCACCAAGCTCGCCTCTCCGGGAGCGCCTCTGGGCTCCCCTCCCTCTGTTTTGCAACGCCGTTTCACCCCCTCTCAAGCAGGGGCTGTGCTGCTCCCACCTTCCGCAGGTCCCTTCCTATTGCAGCCTTTACTTGATTTGTAAATATCAGTACTTACATTTGTAACAAAACTATACTATTTGTACTATCAGTACTTAACATTTGTAACAAAACTATACTTCACATGCGCAGAGCGCTTTCTGTCTAAAGGGTGGCATTTCCACCCCCCCAACCCCCCATTTAGTTTGTGCAGGCCATGAATTTCACTGATAAGAATATAGTTTGCTGCTGCTACAAGCCCTTCTCTCTTTAGGTCACGTGTATGAGGACGACCTTTTTTCTGAAGGCGCGTAGGAGGGAGGGAGTTGATGGGAGAAAGCGAGGCGGTTTTCACACAGGAGCGCAGGGTATGGCCACAGAGAAATGTTGTTACAGGTTTTGAACTGGCCTCAGCTGCCCCTGAGCTCCAGTGCCCATAGCCATGCAGCCAGGCTGCCGAGTTTCTTCTGCCACAGCAGAACTGGTCCCTGTGCCCACACACAGACGGGAACCTGTATTTCAGCCCTGGCAACCTTAGCTACCTGGGATGTGCCCCAGGTCTGAGCTCAAACACAAGCCACAGGAAGGTGGTGGTCTCTTCACAGTAGCCAGGTGGTGGTCTGTGTACTCTTTTGAAGCTTACTTCTATTACAATTTACCCTTCCTGCTAAGGTTATAACAACTCTTTAGGTCTATGTTGGCCTGTATTAAGACTGAAGAGGCTTATGGGCAGATAGTTTAATGAGGCAATAAATATACTTCCTGGTTAGCCACTTTGAGAATTGAGGTTCTAATGAACTATTAAGATTGAGAAGTTTGCTCGTTTGTCATGTTTCCAAGAAAGGGGAATTCAGTTCTCTCTTTTAGGGACAAGGTGTTTGAGACATCCAAGTTAAGGTTTCATTCAACCACTTCTTTTTCTTTTTTCTTTTTTCTTTTTTCTTTTTCTTTTTCTTTTTCTTTTTCTTTTTCTTTTTCTTTTTCTTTTTCTTTTTCTCTCTTTTTTTTTTTTTTTAAAGGGGTGCAAAAAGATGCTATTGTTTCTTTTTAAATTTCTACATTTTTTATTTTTATTCAGTCTTGCCAAGTAGTTCTGTGCTTAAAATGGTAACGGATATCTCAGCAACTGAAATAAAACCTGCAGCTCTTAAAAATCAGATCAATGTATGTAAATGTAATTTAACCGATACCGCATTTAGAAAGAGATAGATAGCAGAAAAGTACAAGTAGGTGTTATCTGATGATAGACATTTATCAACTAGATGATGGCTACCTGAATTTGAATAGAGGCATAATATGTATACTATCTCAGAAACACTATGATTGCACATTAGTTGTTACAGGAAACAACAGGTTTTTTATTAAATTCTAGAAATATACTTAATGTAAATTTGCTGTGAAGGGCTCAAACCTGACAAAGCAAAAGTGACAACCATTTACGAACATGACATTTCAAATGACATGCATCATTCACTTTGTACTTTAAGAGTAATAATTCTTTCACAATTAGGCACAAGAGGAACTGGTCTTTCCTCTGTCTTCAATAGTATTTTTTTCTTTACTACCTTTCCTCCCCAAATACATTAAGATGTATGTTACAAGCTTTACAATAACCCATCTTGATGTTCTTAGAGACTTCCAACCCTTCAAGTAAATTGTTAAATAGAAGAAAAGTACCTGTGAAAATAATATAAACCCTGTATTGTGTAGCTAACTTGATCTCAAACTTTAATCTTTTAGAGAGTTTTCTGCTTTACAGTCAATTATTGTTTGTCCTTCCTCATCTTGCTTTCTTTTTCTCTGTTTTTTTTTTTTTCTGCTTCCTGCTCTTCAGTCTGTGTTTCCTTCCCTACAGCTATTCCAGTAACTTCTTATTGTAATTTCATTCCACATCAATATTTCACATTTTTACGTCATTGTTAAGGCAGAATTGCTTCCCTATGTGTAGTCTTCACAAGATAGCTGTGAAGAACAAGTGTATATTAGTGTAGTTAAGAATGATTTAAGATATAAGGAATCTACTAATTTTAAAAAACGTTGCAAACCACTAATCTAAAGTTTGGGAATGGTGGTGAAGAGGTTCATGTCTGTATTATTTTATTTCATTTTGTCTTCAGACTCAGAGTCTTATTGTAACTAATTATACTTAGAAACATTTTTTTGGATACTTTTTCAAAGTGAAAATTTGAAAGTTTGCGCCGAGTGGGTTAAGCAGTTTATTTAACTACCTCCTGTCAGCTGTATACAGTTTACTGTTTGACATTACTTCCGAAATGGTATTGTAACAGGAATTTTACTTATTTTTTACTGATGTGATAACAGCGTGTTCACTGGCTAAACTGCGCTGAGATCTCAAAAGAAACTGACTGCTCTTAAGGTAGGCTTGTGGTGCGGCAGTTGCCAAAAGGCTATATTTCAGCAAAAGCTAAAATCTGATTCCTTTATACAATTTTAAACTTATAAACACAAATTGGCTTCTACCAGCTATCAGAAACAGCTTAAAATCTTTCTTCCAACTTCGTAATGCAGCCATTCGTTCAGACACTAGGTGGCTCACGTCAGATGTTTAAACCTTTTGCAGAACTTTGAAACAGTGGTCCCGAAGGAATGTGTGGCGTGGTGCTGGGTTTCTCTGCCCTATGGCATTTCTCCGTTCTTTAAATAGCTTCTTCTTCTTGTTGTTGTTTTAACAAAAGAAAAAGTGCATTTTGCTCTTGGAATGCCTTTCCTGATCAGAAAAGGAGAATTGTGGATTAATTTAGACTGAATATTGGCACTCTGTAGTGAGAAGGAAGGTGAGGCTGAATCTTTTAATTTTATTCCAACAGCATGAGCCTGTGGAAACCTTAGTATATGGAATGCCAATCAGGTATATTTGTATTTTACCCATAGGTTGTAACAGGCAAAAACTGGGTTCCAGAAGCTAATTAAAGAATATTTAATCGAAAGTGCAGACATACAGACTAGGTGCACTCTAAGCAACATAACAGTAGTGTTAGTAAAATTATAAAGTTTGTACCTCATCTTGTACTTTTTGTATATATCCGAATGCTGAAGTTCATAAGTATAATTTATTCATTGTCTTTTACAAAGCATGGAAACCAAAGGTTTGGTTTTTCTTTTCTCATCTCTTTAGTAACAGTGTAGGCAATTTTTATGTTGCCTGGGAGGAGTGTCAACAGGATTATGAAATGCAGTTCTGTACTTCAGTTATTGTTTATGACTAATATTAGCTGGGAACTTCCACTGAGAAATACCCAGCTGAAGAACTTCCTTAAATGCAGCTGCAAGCAAACAGGCATTTTCTGAAGCTGAGACTTCAGCAGAAACAGCTGCAAACTGGCTTTGGACCCACTGCAACATTCCTTATTTTTCCATGAGTGATGTCAATGATTTCTGGAGGCTTGCTACCCTGGGGAAAGGTTGCCCTGAATGAAAAAGGAGCAGCTCGTGAACAGGCAACACTACGTGCTTGGGACCATTATACTGAATATAATGCATATTTTTTAACATGTTGAGAAGAAAAAGCCAGTGATGATAATGACAACAATAGAAAGTAGCAACAGCTTTTTAAAACTAATGCTATTCATCTATATAGAATGTAACCTGTGTTACACATAGAGAGAGTGCAACAAGATGGAGAGTGAAATACTTCTTAGAGAAGGGTAGTCAATCCACTGAGTCTTAGTTAAGCTCCAAAGGAACTTAATTATGCAGACATTTGAGCTTTGTTTAAGTTTTACCCTTATTGTGTCTTCCCCTCTCCCCACTCTATACTGAAACTGAGTTTCTGTAGAACAACATAGGGAACAGTTACCTTGGAAAATTAATTTCCTCTACCATCAGTGCCTTTTTGCCACAGAGACAGATATTCACAAGACTTTACATATAAACATTAATTCTTTAGACCTGTCAATGTGAAGAAGTGAAATATTTTGATATCAACTACATTGCATAGGCCTTCTCCCTCTGTTTTTGTTAAAATTCAGTAATTCTTGGTTGCTGATTTAGATGGAGCTGTTTTATATTCAGTATGTAATTTAAGGATTGATGTAAGGAGCCTTTGCACTGTTTGTTGAATGTTGATTGATCCCAAGCCTTTATTCAGGCTGTCAGCGTGGAGTAAGAGTGGAAGAAGTCAAAGAAGAGATGTATTTAAAATAACACATTTAATTTCTGGAATGTTTTGACCCCTTTTCTTCCTTGGCAAAAAGGGGAGCAATGTAATGTATCAAGATAACAGATTCCATGGTATTATTTTTGTTTCTTTAGTCTCATAAAATTCCAGAGTTTGGGAAAAAGGAGGAAAATGTTGATGCAAAGTAATTAAATTAATGGACCTGTGTTAGTATCCCTATGGAACTTCTTGTCAAAACTGTTTAGGATGTGAAAATTTTGGATGTCTTCAAGGGGAGATTGGACAAGTAAATACTTGAGAGATTCACTGAGGGAAACTAAAGAGACAGGCAGCATCAGTCCCAGGAACTTCTCTGACCTGAAAATAGCTGGCAGCTGGGACAAGACTCTGAGGAAGTATTACATATGCTTGCCCTGTTCTTGTTCTTCCCAGGGCATTGATTTCTAGCCACTGCTGAAGAGAAGATGGGCCTGAACCAACATGGCATATGTTCTTATGTTAATGACTTCATACTGATACAAATGTGTAGGAATTTCTCTACATTAAATGGTCTCCTGTAAAAGACAGGGTTCTGTAGAAGGACAGGGAACATTGTTATTGCAGAAGCTCCAAAAGATCTTGGAACATCCGGTCAGAATTATTTCTTATTATTTTAGAATATCTGCTTGAAAGATACAACCTTCGAGTGAGTACATTAAAGATAATAAGTGAATTTTATCTGTTTTCTGAAAAGATGCTGTGTGTAGTTTGACTGAGCTTATAGTTAAACTGTGATGACTAACAAATTGCCTGCACAGTATCATGGCTTTCATTGTTAGTAATTGTTCTAACTGCACACAGAGCTTAACAGAGGGTATGTCTATGGAAATACAAAGAAAGGCAACCTTCTTGATCAGTGGATTGGAAACAGATCTTGAGAAAAAGGCCTCACGAGCGATTAGAGATTTTTTTCCATTCTTCAGCTGATGACAGCCTCTAACCATTTAATGCAGATTGTTTAGTGCAGGAGTTTTGGAACAGGGTCTCCGCATACACCTGCTAATGTTTTCCTAGTTAAAAACTGTACTATGGAATAAACTTTACAGGCTTCCTCCTAAAGTAAAATTTATAGGGAAAGATATTAAAATGCTTTGATTCTGTTTCATTTTTTAAGGAAAACACAAATCCCCTTTAATTATTTTTACAAGATGATAGAGCAACTGAAAATGTATCTATAACTTCCCTGAGTTGGTATTCTGCCTTTCAACATCATTTGATTGTATGTTACAGTGGTATTTGAAATGAAATAGTTCTGTTTCTCTGCACAGTGAAAAAATATTTTGGAATGATTCATCTCTGCAGTCTTTTTCTTGTTGATATAGTTGTTCCAGCTCCTCATTTTAATTTTAAAATTGTTTTATAAATGAAAAGATGGCTTTGTGACTTCAACAAAGTGCTTCTCTTGATTCTTACTCACAGTCAGCCTATGAGAGTTTGGTGGGTCTAAGCTTGACTAATTAGAGTGTGTAAGACAAAATAAGATGCTCACATGAGTGTTTTTGTGAATCTTATGATGTAAGATTACAATGTAATAAATCTTACAATTGCAGTGAAGTTCTATAACGAAGTAAACCAAAAAGATCTGAGCAGTCATTGAGTGGTCAGGCTGCTCCAGTCTTTACTAAAATATATTGATGTTTACATGCAGCAAAGACAAATCAGCAGCTGTGCCTGCTGAATTTTACGGTAAATCTTCCCCAATGTTAAGCAAAGAAAGCTTGAAGCTGTGTACTGTGTAGTGGCTTACAGTGTGTTGACACTGTGCTTGGTTGAATATAGCCTTATTGTCTGGGAAGCTAAGAGGATGAAATGATATCCAAAAATGCTGACCAGCTTCTTGCAAATGATATTTGTTCTTACCATGCTGTAAATAAGAATATGTGTACAAAAAGATAACGAAAAAAAAAAAAAGAGGATAATTCATTGGGTGTTCTCAGTTCTAATGCAGAAAATACATCACTGGTAATAACTTTCTGAAAGAGTTGTCACACTGTAAGATTTATTCCTGGTGAAGTAGGGAGGGAAACACATGATCAATGGGTTTGGGTCTTTTTGCATAATTAGTGGCAAAACGCGCGCACACACTCACACACACGCTCACTTACTTCGTCTGGCACAGCTTCAGTCTTCTTATTCACCAGCTGCTAAGTCATTTTCATATCCGTAGCTGCTTCCTCTGAGTGAAAACACACCTGCTCTTCTAGCATTGTATCCATTTATTGTTGGCTTCCTGGAAGAAAAAGATGTAAGAGAATTTTGGCTTGTACCAGAGATCTGAATAAGCATGGGATAACTCAAAACTGCCACAGTCTTGTAAAGCAATTATATATTAAATTGTCTATATTAATTACCAATTCCCTTCAGTAGATATACATGAATGGCCTAGAATTAAATGTTCAAAGTGTCATTTTGCTCACATTATTTTCTGACTTTATTTGGAAATACAGTTACTTGACTAGATTTTGACCATTCCTATAGTGTTGCCAGTGCTCTTAAATTGCACTGCAATCAGTTAATTGTGTATTAAATCAAATGGGAGAATTCTACACAAAACTGAAAAATCATTCCCTGACACAGCATATATAGCAACTGCATTTTAGATTGCAAAAAGGAAATCAGGCAAAAAGAACATTAAAGAAAGGCAACTCTTAATATGGGGAGTAAACCCAGGAAAGACAAAGTCATAGATATTGGGTTAGTTGGGAATGAGAAAATGAAGTACCAGAGGCCCTCCTTCCCTGGTGCTTGGCTTTACCTTTCCATCCATATTCTGAAGAACAGCCAAATTGATAGCTGTCTCTAAAGCCCTCTTTTAGCAGATTTGATCTATGCTATGGACTGGACCTTTTAGAAGTGATCTTAATTTTTTTCTCAAAATTCTTCGAAGGCAATGGGCTGATAAAGTATTGTTCCATCAGTCCAACCCCTGAAACATTTGTGTCTTCCAACCTGTTGACTCTTACCTTTTTTGACAGATAGTATAATAGCTAAAGACAAGAATCACAAAAGGAATTTAGGGTTATGCTACCAGTGGTTTCATGGAGGCTGCTACAGCCTCCACTGCATAACTTCTTTCGTACACAGAGTATGACGCTTGCTGAAAGGCTGTGCTTGAAGTAGAGCTGCTCTCTCTGGGTAATACTCTGCATTCCTGAATCCTTTCTACTCATGTCTCTTGCAGATGAAAATTCTATTTTGCATGGACTGATTAGGGCAGATCACAGAGATTATAATTCTTGTCTCATGACTACAACAATCTTTGGGTTCCAGCCTCAATTCTAACAATGTTTGCATGTTTTATGGCACAGTAGGCAGTAGGTCATTCCCACTTTGCTGCTTTTGACAATCAGCTTCACTGACTGATTTTCTATTTTACTGATGCCTAGAACCAGCCCTCTGAAGATACCATCCTTGCCAAAGGCAGCATCAGCTTTACCTAAACCATTTCTAACATATGTTTGCCTGTTTTGAAGATCTATATTGGTGATAAAGATTTCACAGCCTCCCAAGGGACCTTCTGTTCTTTCTTACAGATTTTTTTTTCTAAATCTCTAATTATTCTTCAGTTGAACCACACTTTCCACAAGGTACAATGAACAAACTGGACAATATGCTTCAGCTGAGACTTTCCACCATAGTTTTCAACAATAGCATGCTGACTGTTTTATATCCTTAAAACAACAAAAACTTCAGCTTTTAAACAAACTTTTTCAAAAATTTGCTCCAGTATTTTTCTCAGAATGAAAGTAAAGCAGAATAACATGTAATTTCCTAGTTTCTTCTGTTCTGTCCTCTTAGAGACAATCATGACTTTTGTCCTTTTTCATTCTTTTAGAATCTAATCTGTTCTTCAAAAGTTCTCAAAGATAATTGCTAATGCCTCCAGAATGTATTCATTCTCTGAGAGGAATTTCTTCAAACCCAGCTGGTTTGAAAATATTTTATCTAAGTTATCACTCTAGCTTATATTCTTTCTCCTTGTCACTAATACTAATTATTTTAGCCAGCCAGTTGAGGTTGACCCTTCTAGTGAAGAAAAGTAAAAAGGCTATCAAGGCTATCAGCCTTTTCAGTACCATCTCTAAACGCCCACTGAGTAGCATATCTCCCTTTCCTTTGTCTTTATCTTACTACAGATGTACTACCAGAACATATCTTTTTTCTGCCTTGCTATTGATCCCATTTTGTGCCTTGGCTTTTCTGATTTTGACATCTTTTTTACATTGTTGCATTATTCTTTTACACTCCTCAGTAATTTAACTTAGAGCATAGAAAGTAGAAACTTTATTGAGCTTAAGGCAGTTAAAAAAATTTCTCACTGTTATTTAGCGTGTTGTGATTCTCTAAATCACATTTCTCATTTTGTCACTAGCATGGATCGTTTTGTGTTATCTCCTGTTTTTCTAAAAGAGCTGGAAAATCTCTTAAACCCCTTGATTTTTTTTTTCAAGGATCATAATGATGTTTGTGTGCTGGATTTAGGCACGTAATATATCTAGTCCTGACTGATTTGCCAGAAGTCACACTATGTGTTTATGTTAGAGATGGGTCCGAAGCACAGAAATGTCTTGCTCACATTACTAATATTTGATCTGATTAAAGCGAGATTATTTGATTACTATCTGATTTGAGTGTAGGTTTATTTTATGCTAGCAAATTGCCTTACTTACCAGTGTTTCTTTGCGTGCCCTTCATTGCCCTTGTTTATTTCTACATTGTCTTGGGGAAAAAAAAAAAGAACGAAAGAAAGAAAAAAAGTTTCAGTATGTATTTTTCCCATCTGGTTAGTCCGGCACTCTTCTTAATTAGTAAAATGCCATCCTGTCAGATTCTCTCCTGCCAGGAAGTCATTCAGCTACCAAATCACTTCTTCACCTCCATCATATATTTTAACATTTGAAAACAGCAAAGCTGTAAGATATCATATTCTTCCTTACAACAGAAAAAGCAAAATCTACTACAGCAATGCTAATTAAGTGTAGTTTAGGATTTATTTGAATTTAAACCAGGCCTCATGGGATTTCAGAGCATGTACACAGAGTGTCATAAAATATGTAACAGCACTTCTTCTCAATTAACATTCATTTATTTGGGAACAATAAAAAGCAGCACAAATAGGCACAACCTGTTCCTTACTCTTTACCCAGTAGTTTCTGCTCTGCCCAAGCTGCTTTTCCTTCTCATTATTCCAAAGGCCAGCTCCTTCTTATATCTGCGCAATATGAGACATAATCAAATATCAGGGTATTCCCCTTCTCGAGTCAAAAATTTTTTTCATTAAAAAACCACTTAAGGACAATACGTTGACTATAAAATCATAAGCCATATATTTGAATGCATGAATTGTGTTGTAAATACATAATTACTCTGTTTCTTTTCCATTGTGCCAAAAGGAATGCCAGCCATTATAAGATTACTTTATGGTTTAATTAATTTATTTTAAAAAATTTTGTAATAGCAATACAAATGCTTAAATTAGTCAATACCATCATAATGATTGTAAATAACAAGATTAATAAATGCAAAAATTAAATGTTCTTTATAAAAAAGGAAGGCAGTCTTAAGGAGAACTACATCTGTATTTGGAATGTATAAACGTATTTGGAATATATAAACATATTTGAATATTTTATAAGCAACTAGAAAACACAGGAGAAAAATACACAGTTGCAAACCTCCATGGGCAGCTTTCATAGAATTTCATGAAGAGGAGTGCAATAGGAGAGAATTCTATATATATTCATATAATTTAATAGAAACTATAGCATCTTTCTATCTTTGTTAATATGTTATGAAAATGCTATAGAATATATAATTGTGATGGTTTTGTCTGGGGTAGAGTTAATTTTCTTCATAGTAGCTGGTGTGGGGATATGTTTTGGATTTGTGCTGAAAACTGTGTTGATACCCCCGGGATAACTCAGTGCTCACACAGAGTCAAGGCCTTTTCTGCTCCTCACACCACCCCACCAGTGAGTGGGCTGGGGATGCACAAGAAGCTGGAAGGGTACACAGCTTGGACAGCTGACCCCAACCGACCAAAGGGATATTCCATGCCATGTGACATCATGCTCAGCATATGAAGCTGTGGAAGGGAGAAGAAGGGGGTGTGTGTTTGGAGTGATGGTGTTTGTCTCCCTACATAACTTTTATGTGTGATGGAGCCCTGCTTTCCTGGGGATGGCTGAACCCCTGCCTGACGATGGGAAGCAGTGAATGAATTACCTGTTTTGCTTTGCTCATGTGTGCTGCTTTTAATTTACTTATTTAACTGTCTTTATCTCAACCCACAAACTTTCTTACTTTTGCTTTTCCTATTCTTTCCCCCATCCCACTGTGGGGAAGAGAGCAAGTGGCTGCGTGGTGCTTAGTTGCTGGCTGGGGTTAAACCATGACAATTCCAAAAATAAGTTTATCTTAAATTCTGTAGGGATTTTTGCTTTTACATGGAAGGAATTTGAAAATAAATAATATCTATGATTACACCAACTGGGTATTTCTCCCAAAACATTTCTGCTGTATTCTGACTCCTCTGTGTTGTGGGCTTTTCTGTTTTTTGGCCACCTGGCAGATGTGTTGAGGTACACTTTAAATAAAACGAAGCAGAAGTAGCAAGGGTGAAGTAAACTACTGAGAGAATCTGCAGCACATAGAAGTTGCTTCCCTAGGCATCCACTTCTAGTGGCTGTTGGAGTCTCGGAATCAAGAAGGGCATCCTTATACAGGAACTTCTACATATGTGGAAGTAAGCAAGGAAGGACTAGCTGTTTGTGGCTTAGTACTCGGTACCATCAGTTCTGTAGATGTGACTGTTCTAAGGTGTAAGAAAGTTGTTTAAGCTCATTATACGGACATATCATGTTTTAGGTTTTATTTGTCTAAATTAGTAGGCCAGCAGAGGATGAAAGCAATTATGGTTTTTCTTCCATAGTGTAGCTTGTGAAAAGTGTTTTGCGTTAACTCAATGATACAAATGCTCTTTGAGTAAAGGCCATGTCCTTAATGTGCAGTCAGGCTAAAATGCTATGCAAATCATAGAATCATAAAATCATTCAGGTTGAAAAAGACCCTTTGGTTCACCAAGTCCAACTATCAACCCTACTCTGCAAAGTTTTTCCCTACACCATATCCCCCAACACCACATCTAAACAACTCTTAAACACATTCAGGGATGGTGACTTAATCATGACCCTGGGCAGCCTATTCCAGTGTCTGACCAAACTTTTTCTGTGAAGAATTTTTCCTAATGTCCAGTCTAAACCTGCAGTGTTGCAGCTTAAAGTCATTCCCTCTTGTTCTATTGCAAATTACCTGTGAGAAGAGACCAGCACCAACCTCTCTACAGTATCCTTTCAAGTAGTTTCAGAGAGTGATGAGGTGTCCCCTCAGCCTCTTCGTCCTCAAACTAAACAGCCCCAGCTCCTTCAATCGCTCTTCATAAGATTTATTCTCTAAATCTTTTGTAATGCAAAACATAATTCTCAGTTAGGTTTCAACCCCAGCTAAAGAAACTGAAGATGCCCAGGCATCACTTCAGTAACTGAGCAAATCTTTCTTCACACTTCCAGCAACAGAGCCATATAAGGTGTTGGCATTTCAGCCAGTAGGCAGAGACTCTGTGAATGTTCCTCAGTTCCCTGAAGCTCTCTCTAGCGTACTTACACTGTTCTCTCTGACTGGATACACTCCAAGAAATAAGTATAGCAAAGCCAATATTTTAGAATGTGGAAAAAACCTCCCCCCAACTGGTCTTTATTAATCACTGTCTCTTTGGACAGCATTTTGCTTCCCTAAGTGTTTGTCAGATTTGTGCCCCAGGCGTGCATACTTGAGAAATACAGTTTTATTTGGGTATTGAATAACATAATACATCTCATTAGTAATAAGCTGCTTTTTCTGACAGAACATAAGATTTATTGAACATGACTGTTGGTTTCATTCAATGTCTAAACAGGACCTTGCTGCAAATCCCAATCTACTTGAGCAGACATACAGAAAAATGCCATGGGTAATACTTCATTGTATCATTAGGAATAATGATAATAAACAGCAATAATGAATCTCTTGGCCTCTTTTATATTAAAATAAATGACAGCATAATGCCTCGGACTACAGGAAAAAAACAATAGTTGACAAGAGGTTAAGATAGGTATACAGTATAGAGAAGAAGGTTAATTATGGAAAGATATCAGACACCAATTATCTCATCTGTAATAGTAGTGTTCTGTTACATTATAAATACAGCTTTCATTCTTATTTCTACCTTTGGCAACCAACTAAAAGGCAAAGCATCTTTGGAATGGTCCTGTATATTGTCAATTTTTTGCCAACCAAACTGAGGAATGGTAGGTAAAGCTTCCTTTCTTTCAGCCAGACATTGTCTGTCTTTCAGCATGCATTGGTATTTCTGTTTGTTCTTTCTCCCCCAGAATTGTTTCCATTCCTTATAGATCCTCCTGTCTTCATCCTCTGCTACTTTGACATGGCTTGTAAGAGTTTCTCAGTTTTTTGCTCTGTCTTTTCGCAGACTCTACCAACTCTCTCCAGCTCTGCTGCTTCTTCCTGTTTTGGTTCTTATACCTCAGAAACCTCCCAGCCTTTGAATTTTATGGCAACCATTACTTTTCCCAGTTAGACACTTCTTCACAATGACTTGCATGTTTCTAGTTTATGTATCCTGGCACAACAAATACCATCCCCATAGACTGGCAGCATGGAAAAGCTCCCCTGGTGCTTGAGATAAGGAAACATGAATAATTGTCTTCTTTGCTCCCTTGAGACTTCAGTAGAAAAGTACATGAGGTGGAAAAGAAATGGAAAAAGTAGTATGGGAAGGTGGAATTCACCTGCTTTGAAAGAAATTACCAAAAGAAGAATAAAAATGATGAGATGAAGAAAACACTGCTGAAACAATGGATTCATAGGTACAAGCTGAGATATATGTCATGAAAACATCTTTACCTAGATGATGAATCTGATTTTTCAAGTAGCAACCTGCAAAGTGCCATGACTGTTGTCACCTTTGAGTTATTTCTTAAGAGCAGCTACAGTTGTAAAAGGACAAGTCCGATTTGGCAAGATGCAGGCTTTCTCATGACTAAGAATAGCAAAGGACACTAGATAATAGAAAACTAAAAGAGAAGCAAATTCTAGCAGTGATAGGAGGTAAAAGAGAGGACTTTTTGAATTCTATCCTGCATAGTGCTAGTTACCTCTCTGGCTCTCCTTACCTTTTCCCTGTCATGCAAATTTTTCACTGTCCAATCTCACTCTGTCCACAGCAATCAGGGTAATGTTCAGACAGAATCTTTAAATCCACCCAGCATTCAGAATATATTAGGTTAGGATTTTAACCAAATTGTTGTTCTTGTTGTTCAAACCTGTAAGTTTTCAAAATAAATTGTCTTGAAAGCATATATCTATCTACACTCTTTGGATGTCTGATGGCACTACAAATGTCAGCCTGGCAGTAAGGGTAATGAATATACAATCATTATATTACCAGATTTATTTATTTTATCAGATTTATTTATCTTCCTTATCTCCACCCCTATTTCATTTTGACATCTGAATGTGTTTGGCATTAGGTTAACACTAAATAAAAAACCCAACAAACAGCTTGGCTAAGATTGATTGAGCTGCTTCTGAGAAAACAAGAACTGACTTGAACTATTTTTTTTTTATTAAAAAATATGGCATTTACCTGAAGCTTATCCAGCTCTTTTGGGATTTTTCCCATCTGTGCTGCAGGTACCATTTCCCTATTATTTTTAACTTTTCTCTTGCTAGTGCTTGAAGATGAACGTGCATACATTGCCAGTAAGCATGTCTCAGCTAGAAACTACATAAATAATAAAAGAATAAAAATAGGTTACTGGAAAATACAAAAGCATTAAAAGGTTTGAAATGTTGTCAAATACAAAAGGTGTTTTAGTAAATTACTAAAAATGCTGTCCTCTTATGACCTTCATTTTCTTATTTTTTATATATGTGTATAATAGAACAGCATGATTTATTAAATACATAGTTTGGCATCTGGGTTCACCGTATGTTTTTGAATATCAAAACAATAGAGATTCCACCTCAACACTTTTTTCTTATAATGTACTTTGAACAGAACGTTACAGATGGTACTCCTTGATTGCTCACAAAATTTCAGGTTTGCAGTTTTCCAAATAATTCCCTTAAGTTACCTAATGAATTTCAAGACTTTGTGTCTGGTAATTGAGACAATGGTGAACATCCAGATGAAACCCAGAATTATTTGATGGTAAGGAGTAACATAGAGCCTTGTTAGTTTTCTCTGTGGAAGACATTCTGAAGTTGAACAGATTTTGCACAGATGTGATCTTGTAACTTGAGTTGCCTCTTGTACATTCATCATTTCAGAGATCGTCCCTACCCGTTCACAATCCAATAAATTCCTTTTGGCAGCTCAAGCACCAAGAGAAAATGTATAGGAGGTGTGAGTACGGACAGGCTATCAAGCAGGAACACTGAAAACACTGCTTGGGCATACAATGATTATACACAGTTTCTGCGTCTGACTTCTCAGCTACTCCTGCTTCCCAAAGTAGCTGCCTTGACTTCCTTCGAAGGTCTAGCACATGACTGTCCCGTGCTTTGTGGCTCTTTTTTTTTTTCTCTTTTTCAAATTTGCAGCCACTCCAAAGGGAAACTTTGGCTTATAGCGTCACTGTTCATTGGGTCTGTGTACAAGCTAGTGCCATTTGTTTCTATGATAGTTTCTAGCTGTCTCATTAAAATGCTTCTTCCAATTAAGATAACCAAGAATTACCTGACTCTAATTACATTTCTGTTTGCTTGCAGATCAAACACAGGCTTGAGGGCTTTGTGATTCCCAGTACAAATATATCCTAAACATTTCTAGCTCACAGAAATGTGCATAGATTCTAGTTCCCCACAACTAACACAGAAGGTCTTTATTCCTCTTTGCTTTTTCTGTTTGTTTTCTTCCCCCCTCCCTCCCTCCCCAACTACTCTTGTAATTTAGTACGCAAGAGAATCATAGAATCATAGAATTCGCTAGGTTGGAAGGGACCTTTAAGATCATCTAGTCCAACTGTCAACCTAACTCTGATAAAAAGAAAGAAAACACAAACAAAAACCCAAAAACCCAAGAAGATGGAGATAACCCCTAGTTTGTACTGTAATCTCTCTTGATGCTTGGTACATTCTCTGCTTTCTTTGCCTATGCCCAGTGTACCAATGTTGATGGTGGTAACTTCTCCTGGGCACAGTGTGAAAGAAAGGTCTGTGGTTTATTCACAAGGGAATCAAAACATTCTGAACATTCTGTTCACTATTTGTCATCAACTTTTTTGGCCCTCTCAAAAATAGATAGTTTTTACCAAGTTCCCCTATCATCACCATCATCTGACCTGCACCTTTGGTACTAGCAGGGAACCTTTCCGGCAGATGGCTTTCTGATTTGCTCTGGTCTTTTTCCTCTGTACCAGTGAAGCCTACTCAAAAGACTCCTTGTCAAAATAGTGCTGTAAATAAATGTCCAAGCTAGAATGATTAACTTCACAAGACAGGTGATAATGGTATTATAAATTTGTTGTATGATAAGTTTGCCTGCTATGTGCAATCTCTTCCTGACTAATTAAGGTGCTTTTGAAAACATTTCCTTTACATTCATCAAGCCTCATATTCATCTGTTAAATATGAATTACACTGTAGAGAGAATTCTACATGTCAGTTTATAATTTCTCCTCAATATAGCAATTCATCATATCTTTTTATGGGAGATAGATAGGGAACTTTTTTGTTATTTGCAAATACCTTTCTATGCACAGTAGAATACAGGCTTTTACTGATCATTCATGACATACCCTTGCATACTGTTGTTATTTCTGCAACCTACTCTTGGAGCTAAATCAGTTATTTAAAAGTCACAGGTATTGTGACAATAATTAAAACATTAAACACTATAGTTCTAACAAGGTGCTTGATCCTTGGGTGATTCATTCTTATTTATATGCTTAAGCTAAATGTAAAGACAGGATACTACATTTACAAAGCTGTAAGCAATACACATACGTATATTTCTTTTAAAAGAGAAAACCACACAGATCACAAAACATATGGTATTCTTTCCTCATCTGTCATTCACTAGATTGTGCGTGTAACTTTAAAACTTTATGTACCAGTTTTTCTTCAGCTTCAACAAACTAGAGATTTTTAGGGCCCTCTGTATTAGAATAGTCATGAAGGATGTTTTATAACTGCATTTGTGTGTTCTAACTCAGAGAACTTTGACATGTATCAGTATTTCAGAGGCTAAACGTCTCCTTCTTTATTTGAAGTTATACTGAGCCTTACTTTGCTGAAGCTTCTGTCCAGGAGTAGCAATATCCATTTTTCAGTTGAAAAAGTATTATTAGAAAAGTACTGTTGAGATTTCATTTGTCTTTCAATATTATTTTATAACTGGAAATAGGAAGAACCATTTACTGTTACACTGTGTTATGATAAACTCTGAGTGAAACACTTAATAGGTAATTTATTGTATTGGACACAAATCTGAAAGGCTGTTGGGAAAGATAAGGAGAGTTTTCAGATTTGAATTTAGCTCATGTGGCCAATAAAGCTTAGCTGTTGAAAATTCCTCACTGATACAATACAGAAATACCTAAGCTGTCTTTTAGCAGGTTGGGGTTGGGGTTTCCTGTGTGTTTTTAAATTCTCAGTCTAATACTAGTGTTTAGAGGCAGTGGGTATTTGAAAGAATATTACTAGCATTGAAACGTACTTTTTTCTGCACAAATAAGACAGAGAGTGGGTGAGTACAGTGAGAAGTCAGATATGTGTGTATACACTGAAAGGAACTTCTAGAAGGAAAACCTATAATCCAAATGTATTTGCACAAAGACAAAAATTAATAGTGAAAGGTTCTATTATAAACCATGGATTTTCATAAGAAGCAGTCCTATTTCTTCAGAAATGGCATGTCTCTAAGTACCTTTGTTTCAACACTTTGAATAGGAAATAAAGCTAACATCTTGAATATAAAAAAGTAAAAAACAACCAAACAGAAAGAGCAAACAGAATGGAGGATCTATAAGACACAAGAAAGACAGGATTCTACGTCTGACAAAATGAATAAAGAGAATATGTGGTTTTGTGATGGCCAAGTTTCTTATGGTCAGGGTCTCATTTTTCCCAGTGATGTGTTTAGGTCAGGCCAAAATAGTTACATTTCTTGGAATTTTACTTGATATAATAGAATGCTGCAGGATCTCCCCCCATTTCTCCTGTAGCGCAAGCACACTTACTAGATTAATCCAAACTCCTTTACTCAGATCTGGTAGATCTGGCATATGGGCTACCAGCTGCCTATAAAACACTGGTTATCTTCATTTTACAGCAGGAAGAAAGCCCTTTTAGTTAAGCATCATATATATATATATTCTATCAGCATGCTTATTTTTATTTGAATTTCTCTCTTATTTTAGATTTGAGGTCATGAGTTTTGATTTTTTTTGAACTAAACAAACAGAAATGTCTGCAGCATAAGATGCTGCAGCTGAAGATGTTGTGCTCTGACCTAGGAGAGGGAGAGGAGGAGAATGTCATACCTATCCCATAGTATTCATATGAGGCAACTAGCAAAGGGATGTTTTTCAAACACTGGGTGAGGATGGATTATGTTCAGGAAAAGCTGGCTGACCAGAAGTATTGTCAGAAGCTAAGGGATACAGGTCAACACTACTATTTTCACAATGCTTTAAAGCCAAGTAGCCATGAGAAATTTAAAATTCCAGCAGGTTTTTTTCTCTTTCTTGCTGATAGGTTTCTTCTCTGATTTTTTCAGTGATGACCATCCATAGGGTCACTTACAAGCCTGTTGCCATTTCTAGAACATATCTAACAGAACGAATGATATGAATACATTTTCATTTTTCCAGGACTGCAGAAATTTATGTACAAGTTCATACAGATATAAAACTGTAAAGCTTTGTGTTCTTTCTTAGTGTGATGTTATAATTTGTGCTATCAAATATAAAATTCTTAGTTACGTTTCCTGCTCAGAGACTGTTTAAATCTTCGGAGTGGCAGATGGGTGGTTTTTTAGCCCTACAATGAGAAGTAATAAGCAGCAGTACAACACTCACTAACAGGTTTCTGTATTTTTTTTACTGAAATAACAACTATTGAAATACCAGTATCTATTCATTGGATTTGTTCATCTGCATCTCCACAGGCCGTAGATGTCCTTGGCCTCTTTATTTTTTTTACCAGATGGCAGTCACAACTGCTTTTTCATCCACTTGTTCTGTATTTATATATTTCAAACAGATTTTGAAATGGATCTCATGGCCTACTGTGATCATTTAAAACATTTATATAAAAGAAAATTCCCCCATGTTTTAAACAAATAGAACCAAACATTCTTTCTTAACAAATACCTTCTTATACTTTTTCCTTTGCAATTCTGTGGGATAAATTTTGCAGGAAATTATCCTCTGGGTATCAGATCTTTAGAGCTGGATGGGCTGGAAATAAAGAACAGAAGTGATCAAATCAACTCTCAGGTTCATATTTTCTCCTCTAGGGGTGGGAATATTAACCAAGCAGACCTAGCCAAAAAGATGAGATACGATGAAGAAAAAAGTTGCACCTCTGTAATATTATACTTAGAATCACAGAGTAATTTATGTTGGAAGAGGCCTCTGAAGATCATCTAGTCCAACCTCAAGTTCAAAGCTGGGTCAACTTCAAAGTTAGATCTTGTGCCTGAGGAACTCATCCAGTTGAATTTCAAAAATCCCTCCAAAAAGGCAATTCCACAGCTTCTCAGAGTGGTCTGTTCCACTGTTAAATCACTTATCTAAACCTCATAGCTACGCCCTTGCTAATACAGCCCGCATCACCACGAATGCACAACTGCAGACTTATGTTCAACTTGCTCATCAGGACCCTGGGTCCTTTTCTGCATAGGTGCTATCTAGCCAGGTGATCTCCTGTTCTTTCTCCACTTCCAACTTCTCCTTTCCTTTCCCTGTAACATTTCACATTTCACTTTTTTTTCACTTAGTTTTTTTGGGGTTTTTTTGGGGTTTTTTTTGTTGGTTTGGTTTGGTTTGGTTTTTTTTTTTTTTTTTTGTAAGGAACTGTCTGCTGGTTCTGTAAATATAAACTTACCATGTATGCCCTCTCTCTGCTCTAAAACTTCCTGTGAAGGACTGCAAGGTTTGTGCATTTTGGTTTTCATTGGTGAATCCTCCAAAAGTTGCTGATCTGAAGGAGCTCAACCACCTCACTGAAAATGAAATGGAAGCCTTCATGTCCTCATGAAGAAATATGTAAAAGTTCTGCAGGTGCAAAATTTATTTTTAATTTGAGATGTAAGAACTATTTCATTAGATTGTAGAAATAGTCCTTGGTTTCTTCTTTCACCTTGTATGTATTTTTATATGTAGCTTCTAAAAGTGTTTAGGAGATTCATTGTAGAAACTACATAGGAAATATAATCAGCATACCACCAAAACCTTCAAAATAGATTTACTTATGGATATTAAAATTGGGGCAGTGAAAATATTATAGGAATAAGAGAGTTCCATGTTGCAGTGGTAGAAAAGGAGCAGAAAGGCTATTGAACTAATTGTATAATAAGTTATTAAAAGAACTGTGATGGTGACAGATGGAAATAAACAGTGCTGCATGAATAATAATCATGTTTTTCCCTACCCAAAGATCAACTCTAGACATTCTGTCTGAATTAATTTTCCTTTAAATTAAGAGAAAAAAAAGAAACAGAAAACAAAAGAATTAATGAAATCCCTGCATATGTCTCCTCTGTAATATGCTGTATTAACTTTCCCTCAAAAATGGAGACTATTCTTGTGTCCAGAACATTTAGAAATAAACATGTATATGACATAAAAACCAGAGAGAAATAACACATCATTACATCAGCAATAATTCAAAGAATAATTGTAGCTAAAACAAAAAACATCCCCAAAACCTGTCAAAAATGGATTCCTCACAAGAAATTAATTACAAGAAACAGAAGCACATTCTGCACAGAAAATACATTTCTGCTACATGAAAATAGTAGCCATGTACTGATACCTTTATGTATACTAGTATTCCCCCTCTGTCTGTATAAATAAACAACCCTCACTTTCTTATTCTCTTCCTCTCTACACAGCTTCTTCAAACCAAATTAAGATTTTCAGGACAGCCAGTATTGTTTTCTGTGTATTTGTACAGTATGTAAGCTCTCAAAGTCTGAGACCATTACTGCACTGTCATAACAGAAATAAGAGTTGAAGTAGTAATGATGCTAACAAAGTAGGGGGGTAGTTTTTATATAAGTGTAATTCATATTGATTCTGAAATAAGTTCTGCCAAAAAGTGATGAATAAAGGATTAGGCAGGTGGTACTTCAAATCTCTGTGTCAGCTCTTTTGTTTTCCAGCTGCCAGCTTATGTGTTGCTTATTTCAAAGTAGGGACTTTTAAATTTTGCTTTTTGTATAGCACTAGGCATATTCTTTGGCCTAAAATAGAAATGTCCCTCAGATTTTGGCTATCAGAGGCATGTACTGATCTTGTTTGTATTACTAAAGGGTTCAACTCTGATTTGTTGTATTGTTAGGTCTTTAAGCCTGTGAGGTTAATCACCTGAAACCATTTTAGTTTCTGAATTGAGCAAAGCAAAAAGCAGGTATTTTGTGTACCCAAGGTCTGAAACAATTCTACATCTTTGCTAAGTAATTAGTGTACTTTTTCGTAAGTGTAACATAAGGCAGGCATACTTGTAAACATACCCTAAGATGCCCCTTTTATTGCTGAGTTCTGAACTGAGCTGCAATTTCATATACATATATTATTCTTATATGATAGCCATTACAGTGATGATACCAATAATTTGAATTTGCTCTCAAAATTTTGCCACACAAGTATTGAGTTATACTTTGCGTTCATCTGTGGCTTTGTGCTCATACAAGTTCAAGTTGGGCAAAAGAGTTTTCTGAAAGCAGGATCAAGATAAGGGCTTCCCAGGAGTCTGGCAGAAGGTAAAGATCCAGTGTCAGGATAGCAAGTGAGCGAGGGTCTTTTCAGAGGTACGGCTGAAGAGCAGCCATGTATTAGAAGGCAAGCTGAGAATAATAATATATCTGTGGACAGACTAGATGAGAACTGAATCCAGTACATGTGCCTCACCTTCCGGAGAAATTTAGCAGTGTGCTGAGTACCAGCTGGAACCTAGGCACTAAACTTGGAGAATTTGGTACTGAATAGATATGAGTTGCTTATTCATCTTGCACAAGTCTTCCTCTCTAATCCAGGTTTCATTCAGAAAGCAGCATGGACGTCTCACACACCTTTTGTCCTTTTGTTCATTGCAAAGTTTAAATGTTGAGCTTGTTACTCACTAGCTCTTTCTTCAGTGAGATTTTCAGAAGAAAATAGCAAGCTTTCTTCAACAAGATGCAATTGGGTAGTCCAACACAGTTTTGTGGGTAATTTTTATAGACAGACATGCTAGAGATGTAATTTTGAGAAACCGAAAGCTTAAATAGTCATACTGTCACCATAGGCTATAAATAATCCCATAAAAATTCTTTTTCCTCCTCATCTTCCCTTTTTCTTACTCTTACTTTGGACAATGTGTCATGTCTAAGCTCTCAATTTAATTTATAAAGATAATTCTTCAATATCGAATAATTCACGCTGTACTGTAATGTTCTTTACACATTTATAGCACATACAAATGATGAATAATACCACAATCTTTCAGCAAACAACAGACTTCTAGTATGTATACACTATACAAATCAGCATTTATCTAGATTTTAGATTAAAATAAAAGGGGAAAAACAGGCTTTTAAACACCTACTTTACAAAGTAAAGAGAGAAACCTGTAACTGCTCTAGAACATAAAATGTCTGGCTTGGCTCCAGTGACTGTGAGCAAATCCTTGCCTGTAGCTTTGAATGGTGAGAGATGAACATACTTCAGAAGAATTGATTTACCTTTTCCCTCACTTTGGAAAATCCAAAATTACAATCTCCCTTCAAAATGTAATTTGAGGGACACGTATATTCCAGAGATAGTTCCGATGAGCTTCAGGCACATAGAAGTTCAAGAGAAGGTTGAATTAATCTATTTGCCGGGGTTACTTTGTTTGTTCTATTTTATGTGTCTGTGAAAGGAACCTTCAGGGAGGAAAAAACCCAGCAGATCAGCTCAGCTTGCTGACCAGCAGGATCTGTGTTAAAAAATTGTAATCCTTGACATCATGCAGACACCCGTGACACTCACCATTTTAGGACTGCCCCGCATTTATTAACGTTGTTTGTTTCTGCAGTACATTAAGCCTACCCCTGCTATTTTCTGCACAATACAAAATCATGTCTGTACAAGAACCATGACTTGAACGATCCATTTGTAATTAAAGTAGAACTAGAATGCATTTTCCCCACCTCCCACATATCTATTTTTACCAATTTCCTTTTACTGACTCACAGAAGATGTGAAGTGCTGAGGTCTTCCCTAATATACAGTGTCCCCAGAAACTGTAGCCCCACCCCCCTCCCCTGGTTTACCTCTGCAGGGAAAGTACTGTGCGAGCAAGCCATCACCATTGTGTGCTGTGTCCCGGAGTGTGTCTTTGCCCAGGGTCCAGCTCCTAATGGCAATATTGAGTTCTCAGGACTCAATATAGTACACTAATTCTGATGTTTATGCTAATGTATCGTATCTACTAACTAGCTCAATTCTCAGAGAGCTTTAAGAACTGGAAGTTGGGGGAAGCTGTTTTTACCATACATAGATCACACAATGGCAATCACAATAGCTGGGAACTCTACATTTGGAAAGTAAAATAATGAAGAATGTGACAGTACACTTACATAAGTAAAAGTGCCAAAGTAGAAATGTTGTCTAAAACTCTGGTTTTTACATTTTAGGTGTTTCCTTCCCGCACCATGTTAGAAGCTTAGACAAAGTTCCTAAATTTAAAGTTCCTAAATTCTGAAGTTCCTCAAACTTTCTCCCACTCCTCAGCCTTCTCCAAGAATTTCTGCTCTATTTCTGTGTTTTACTGCATGCAAATACTGGAAAAGCAGCAGTCCTGCAGATTAGGGACCTGAGTGCAAGTTCCCTTCCCCCAGGGAAATGCTCTTATCACTAGTCTCAAGTCAGGTTCTTGCTTATAAGGTTCTGTACTGGCTCCTAGAAACTTGTAGTCAACAGGAATCATGCAGTAGCTCAAACCTCGGAGCTTGAACCTCACGGCTATTCAGTGGAAATTAAATTGGTTTAAACAAATACTCCTGGATGGGAAGACCCACTGTCTCGGTCCATTTCGGAATTTGCTTCAGCCCTGATCCTGAAATTCCAGCTCTGACTTTCTTGTCTTTTAGCTTTGATTCCTACTGGTCATCCTGCCTAGATTTATTGCATTTCTGCTTGCTCCTCACCTTAGACTCTCCTGGTTGACTTGACTGACTTCTGAATATAGAATCACAGAATCATAGAATGGTTATCTTTTTGCTTTTTCTATTAGGATCAATGAATGTGGATTCTCTAGCATCCAAACTGGGCATTATATTTGTCCTTGACCATTCTTTGCTTTGAAATTCTGCTTCCCTTGTTCTCTCCAGTTCTTGGTTTTGATTCACCCTGTTGTGTGGGGTTTGTCTCTGCATATCAAATCCAGTGACGGCCTAACCATGGGTATGTTCTGAGAGTCCACAGCCCATAGCAGCTAAGTGGATGGGCTATATAGAGCTGAAGTCATTCTGTGGACCTGGTCAGAGTCTTTTGTATTTCCATACTAAGACAGCAAAAGAATATGCTCAGGTATATCTTTTTATAAAATTCTTCTTCAGTCTGACAAATGGATAAGTCACTGTTATCAAGCTAATATATGGTCACTTTACAGCCATTTCAAGCAACTTGAAAAGCATACAAAAAAAAATATTAGCCACTTCAAGCTAATAACACTTTTGAAGACCAACTTTGTGGAAATGGCATAAACTATATTCCAAAATATCATACAAATTGAACCATGAAATAAAAATTTGCCGTTTCATTAACAATTAATTAACTCATCTTTCTTTCTAACTGTAATATGTCATTTATTCTAATTTGAGTATTTCTTTTATTTAACTGATGTCCATATGTATCATATGACTATTCACAGGATTTTGGTCAAGAGTACTTATCTGGTTTTTAGATATGGTGTTACATACATTCTGAATATATAAAGTATATAATAAATGCAAAATACAAACACATAACTAAGAATACCCTGTATTAGAGGATGGTTTTGATCAGATGAAATGTATTAAACTTATAATGTGGAAATTTTCTAAAAAAATAGTTGAAATTGAATTGGCTAATATGTTGCATAAGTAGTGAACTTCAATGGATTTTTTTTTTTAGCTCTTCTTAATTTTACAAGAAATCTCTTTGATGGAATGTCCAGCTTCTGTACTTACAGAACATAAAATGTACCGAATATGAAATGTTTTTATCTCACTGAATGACAAACACTATCACCCGCATTGAGGTGCAAATCTATTCTGCAACTTGACAAAGTAAACCAGGATTACTGTGTTCTACCAGTTTCCTCTGAACACTGGGAAAGCCCAGTTTTTTGAAAGAGAAAAGTGACCAGCTCTCTGAACCTCTCTCTCTCTTTGGCAATTCTATAGCTATCATAAGTTCTTTATTTTCTGAACCCTCTACATTAGAGAGACCAAAATAGTTTTCTTCAAATAAATGTGACTCACTGAGCTGCTCCAATAATCACTTTTCCTAACCCTTCCTGTATATGATCTATCTCTAGTTCATAGAATTTTTCAAAATCCTGTTAGTGATTAAACTATTAGTCACTTAATCAGTATCTTCCTCATCCTAGATTTTCACAACTGTTTAGAAAAAAATTATAAACGTCAATAATTTCTTAGAGCAAATCAAGTGGACAAGTATATAATTTTCTTCTTCTAAATTGAATGGAAAAACCTTTATTTGAGATGCCAAAATGAACCATGAATTAAGGCAAGAACTGAGAATTTGACTGAAACTATACTTTTTCACATAGACATGCTCTGGCCATCCCTATGAAAACCCTTCTTATTCTGGCTTGGTTGTAAGCCCTTGAAGCATTCTGGCAGGTTTAAATCTTTGAATGCATCTTAATCTACAAATTAATTTGTTTAATCTAGAAATCAACTAAATCCGTGCTGGCATCATGTCTCTGTGATGACCAGACTACCATCCACACAAAATGACTATTATTTATGTTGCAAGCCAGTACAGTCTGGACTGAGATGAGCACACTGTCTTTGTACTGACTGCAGCCAGCTTTCTTTTATGATGTTTGTGGTTCAGAGAGAACACCTACTATTCTTGTGAAAAATAAGGGAGAAAATAATGGATGAAAAACTGAATGAAAAAGGAAGCAATGCCTGGAGTAAGTGGGAGAATTGTGCACTGGAAAAGGAAATGTAATGAGATTAGAAGAAAAAGAAAGCTGAGAGTAGGAGATGGGGTGGGAAGTAGTCCACAGAAAAGTTATACATTCTGTAAGTAACTCTGTGTTACTTACTTAATGGATATAATGTTCTGTCAAAATTTTTAATCACAAATCTCATGATTTTGTTCTGTCAGTAAATTTGAGGGGTGAAACTGACACTGCTTCTCCTTTCTTGATACATTTCAGCACATGCTGCACTCATAGTTTATAGCCTCCAGACTGGAGGCATTTGTTCAGATGCAACCATTTGTCTGTGTAAACGCAAAATTGGGTTATTGATCAAATTCTGTATGAACTGGTGAACCATAAGTTCAAAGCTTGCTGATATTAAATGGAATTTGCTGTCTTGTTATGGTTATGAGTATCATTTGTTCCTTGATTTTTTTTTTCCTTTGAAATTGCTGAGGCTAGATTAAAGACTTTGCTTCTCTGGCATAGCAAAGAAGTTGCCTGGAATGCTTTTTCAACATACAGGATTTAAATCCTAATTATTAGTGGGCATCTAATTGTATATATTACAATATATGCTTTAAAAATTAAATATTTAAAATATCATCTAATATTTAAAATATCTGTCAGGGCTTCATGTCCCATGTGCTTCCTCCTAGAGTAAATGATGCAAGAGCTCTACATAAAGTAAGTTGCAAAGGAAAATATAATCAAGCTTGCATTTATTACTGCTCTTTAGAGCCTGAAAACCTGAAAGTTTGTTTTATATTAAGAATGTCAGTTTTATCTTACCCCAAAGACTTGGTAGTATTTGGCAAAATGTTGGTATCACAGGAGATATTGGAACAATTAAATGAAGGAAATTTTACTTGCAAGATATACAACTTTTGGCCAGAGGCAGAGGATGTCACTTGAATAGTGTAGAGAGTAAGCAAATTTTCTAAAAAGTCCTTCAGCAAAATCAAAGATGGGGAGGTAGAAATGCAAGGATTTTTTTTTTCTCAACTTTTTGTCTTTGACACACAAAAAAAGACAAAAAAAAGGAAAAAAAAAGCAATTTCAAATGCAGATTATAGTTAAAGAATACAGCTTTCTGTTCTTGTTTTGTTTATTAACAGCCTCCTAAGCTTTGGCAAGAGTCATCCTGAGCTTTGAAGTCAGAAAAATAGAAAAATAAATAAATCCAAAATATCTCCAAGCACATAATCTTTCAAAGTAATATGAGGCATATAGCTGTAATGTTTCAATATTTTAATTTTTTTTCCATATGAAGTGGTTTAAATCCATGACTTTTAAGTGGACGCAGGAAAATACAGAGTAGTCCTCTCTCAATTCCCTTCAATTTCAAAGTCTAGTTGCCCAGCTTTCTCAATGTAAAGACCAAAAAGCCAAGAGAATTTACTACATATACTGAAAAAAATTATCAGCACAGAGCCCATCACTTCGTTTGCCAACAGATTGACCTGAATTTTGCAGAGCTGTCCTAGGTGCTTCTGGAATTCAACAAAAATAACAGTAATTAATATTTCTTCTGCCATATGCCATCTTACAGTAGAAGAATATTTTATTATTACCTTGTTTAAAATTAGTTTTTTTAATTTATGATCTTTTAGAAAATAAAAACATTTTTCATGGCTGGCAGGAGGTGCATAAACAAATGTATGAAGACTAGTTGCATTCAATTTTAAGACTTGGTAATTTAGATAATTATGCAGAACTAATTAATTAAAAATCTGCTTATCAACAGTACTCTGTAGCTCTAGCATTTCATCCCAGAGGTATTAATAAAGGCTTATCACCTGCTTTCTTTTTGTGTTTTATCTTAAAGGAAAATCAATAGGCAGAGTATGGAAAAAAATCCTATTCCCACAACTAACACTTTATAGAAGTTGCAAGAACTTTTTATTTCTGTTACCAATTAGTTTTCCTGGCTTAAACTAGAACAAATTCTAAATAGAAATGGGATGTTTTAAAACATCAGCACTTCTGCTTCTAATATGTAGAAAAGCTGTGTGAAAAGCAAATTCAAAATACTAAAGAATATTTAAAAATTTTAAATAACTGTATTAAAAATACCAGGCCAAATATCCTTTCTAAATAATTCTTGGGAAAATATTCATTGTGCAGTACTTACACAGTCTTATGGATGGATTAAATCTACCTGTTGAAGATCTATGCTGATGCTATTGTTTTTATTACTCTGTTATTTCTGCTTCACATTCTGTTCTTCTATTTATTTTTTTTTCTAATGTTGTGCTTTGAGGCCCAGGTTTTCATCTGCTATTACTTGCACTGCAATAGAGATGTTAACTAACTAAAGTTGAGATGTACAAAGTGCTTCCATGGGTGGTTTTTTCACATTTTTCTCCAAGTTTGTAGTATATTCTAATATGGGAATAGCTTGATGTCTGGTGTTCAGTGTGTGAGGTCTCAAACCTTCATCTAAGAAAATGTAGTTCTGCACCTGAGAGGTTTGTATTTCTATTTCTCCATATGCCTATTATTATATAAAAACATATATAAATACATATTTTTAAAGATCTAAGCTGCAAAATACCAAAGTAAAGTGACTTCAAGATGTGCTTGTGGAGTCTCTTCACTGAACCCAGTTCCCAGTGTCTTTCTAAAGACTACATTCTGATTGAACAAGTACCTATGGCTACATAAGTATGAGAGTTTCTTACAGAATGCATAGATGAAATCCTGTTCCGATTAAATCCTGTTCCAAATGAAATCAGTTACATAAAGTTCTTCCAGCATGACTCAGATAGATACCTGCAAAAGGTGATTGCCATGATCCTGCAGATATTAATAGAATTTATTAACATACATGTAAAATCAGCCATATACATAAATGTCGATAAGGTTGGAACTGTTGTCATTAGGCGATTGTTGTACTAATGTGGGGATTTTTTTTTAACAAATCTTTCACTACTTTTACACCTGTTGGTAACTGCTTGTTAATAGGTCATTTGCTTTTTTTTGAAGTATACTTCTTCTCTAAAGAGATCAGTGCTTATGCATGTTTATTAACAAAATTGTGTACTAATTTCTATCAATGTTGCCAAATCACATTTAAATAAAGTCTTGGAATAAAATGTAGTTCTTTTCATCAATGTATTTTAGATATTGATCAGTAGCAAAGAATAAAGTCTAGTTCAAGAAGACAGAACTGCAGAGTAGCTGGGTTTTATTGGAGGTGTGAAGCACATTCCCTTTTCCAGATAAACTATATTTACTTATATATTAGTCATACCTTTAAAAGGAACAAAGTATAAGAAGAATTATACATTGTGCTCAGTGTAGTAAAAAATTCAATAAATTCAGCAAAAAAGAAATTAGATAGTTCCAAAAGTACACATTGTATTGCCTGTACACAAGAAGCTATAGGTAGGGCAAAGAGAAGTGACAGTCGAGGGTTAAATTACGAAATTTTGCAATTTATTTCTTATCATTTATGAGATTGTTAAATGTCAGAAAGTGGATTTTTTTTTTACTATCAGTATAAAACTGAACATACTGTGAGACATAAGGTAGCAGGTGTCTTGGCTCTAAACTATCAAGTCTGTGGGCATTCTGTTATAACAGGTGCTCCAAAAATTTGAACAGATTTTAACAAGAGCTGTATGGGCTTTTTAATTAGCCTGGTTACTCAGCATGTGGAGAAAGCACTAGGTATGTGCTTAAAACATCATTGTATCTTGCAAACAAATGTTTCACATACCCATAGTCATTCTTTTGGGCTGTTATCTTAAAATTCCTTTCTTTCTGAGGCTAGGATTTGATACTTGTATTCATTCCTTTTATAATATATCCTACCTGAACAGAATCATCATACTAAAAAGAAAAAAAAGTGTTGAATAATGTATATTATCTTCTTCAGAAGTAAGCATTTATAAACCTGGATTTACCTGATACTTAGCTGTGATTTTACTTGGCATTATAGAGCTCTGAGAAGGCACACAGCAAGGAAATTCTCTGCTCTGAATCTCTCTTCACTTGAAGTGATGTCTTTTCCATTATTGTTAAATACATCGCAACATTTTTCATAGAAAAGATAGTGCAATAAACTGTAAAATCTAAACAAAATTACAATCAATTATGATTGATTGTAAAATAGATATTATTTGATATGATATGACTTTAGAAATTCATATAAATGCATGACTATTGTATGTAACATGAAAATAATGTTATATAAATTAATTTGTGTTATAAGGAATCCTTTTAAGGAATATTCCTTTTAAGGAATGAGGCAAAGAATAAATCACATTACAGAGGAGAGAAAAAAGGAACAAAATGATGGCATACATAACATACATAACATTTTTTTGCAAACTATCCTGTGGTGAAAATTAAGATTATAATTTATAAATAATATTATTTTCACATAAAAAATTAATTTACTAGTTGCGTCTGTAAGACTAACATAAGTATCTGCTGCTGGTATTCCTCTAGAGATCTTTGCATCTATAATGATTTTGATGGTATAAAGTTTAATATTGCACATCTTAAATTACAGAAATCAGTTTTTTTAACTCAGTAGAGATATTATGTGGAGGATTTCACACTTGAAACATTCCTGTCAAAATATCTTTTATCATTTGGTCTAAGATTAAAAATACCAAGACACGTTTTGATCCATATAAAATGCACACTTTAAAAAGTGTGCTTTATTTAAAAATGCTTATATCTGCATTTTTAAAGGAACTTCTCTTTTTACATAAATTCATCTAAGAAATGTACATTTTATGATTACATTGTTAATTCCTTCACTTTCCTTATGCTATTATTTATTGGCTACTAAGACACGCTCAGCAGCAAAACCCACAAGAATAGCCAATGACCATTTATTACTTGAAGCAATAATTATTACCACCCTTACCGCATTTTGTAAAATTTAGAAATTCCAACCAGTTTATGAGCTTGATGGAAACATATTTATGCAGGGAAATGAAGGTAGTACTTGTTACCATAGATGCTAGTTTGTGGAGGTAACAATAGTGGTGAAACCACAGCAAAACAAGTGTTAGCATGTGTTATCTACCCAAAATCCCCATAGATTTTGTAATCTGTTTTCTGCTGGATGATAGGACCCTCGCCATTGCATTTCTGTTAGTTAACATGGATAACAAAGCAGATTACAGTAGTGCATATTGCCTTCGCAGCTGAGACTGGGACATGAGCTTGCCTTGGGCACCAATACAAATTTCTTACCCCACCAATTCCCATCACTTGCTGCTGCTCCTGCTCCTGTACTGCATACCAGTCTCCCAGTTGTGCCAGTGACGTTGATTGTGGATTACATTATAAGGCAAATTTGCTTCTTTTAGGAAGTGGACATGTTAAGCCAATATTGCTGCTGAATATAATGTATTATAAAACTATGGTCTCATTTTGCTGTGAAAATATAACTACATACAAATTAAGTCTGCTGGGAGTCAGTAGCAAGTCTGGAAAAAGTTAAATGGACTTTGAAATGACAGATACAGAGCAGATGACTGTCAAGGAGACTTTGAAGTGGTAATAACTTTGAAAATGTAGTCTTCCTCATTATTACCATAATTTTTCCTTCAAGTGCCTTCATTTCCTTCTTCTGTGGGTTAGAGAACAGTGACCACTTTAGTATAGTTTCTTAGATTCATCATCATGCTACATTATCTGCATAATCATGAAAATTGAAATTAGAAGTATCACCCCTGCTGGAGGATAATTTGCATTAGTGAAGTGCTATGAAGGAAAGTCTGTAATAAGATTCAGGTAGTAATGGATCAAAAATACAGCAAATGAAACCGTAGGAGGATGGCAATCTAAAGTTAGAAATCATTACAGTAATAGTAAGTACTGGGGGTTATGGGATGAAACCATATGGAGTTGCAGCAACCTATTTCTAAATTTGATAGGGCTAGTCAGTTAACAATCACAACTAGAACAAGTTATTCTATTTAGATCTGGAACTATAAATAAGATGCCTATTTGTCAAAACTGAGTTATGTCTTAATGTGATGTTTTTCTTGCAAATGTGGAAACTCTAATTGGATTGATTGGATGGTACATTAAGATAGATGCGAAGTACAAGTGATGAAGTAAAATGTTTTTGGAAGGTGATAAGTACATTTTTAGACATTTCAAATTGCTGTCTTATGTTAAGATTGATTTTGTATGATACAGATATTTGTACTAGATATAAATACATAGATTAAAGTAAATGTAGGGAATTGGTCATGCAGAATAAAGTCAGCACTAAGGATTTAATCAGTAAGGCAAGATTTGAAAAAAGGTTTCAGCTTTTATAAGAGTAGTCACAGCAGATACAGTTTTGTAATAAAAACCATGAAGCTGTGAGCCCCATCTAGATAGCTAGAAGTCTAGCTAATCTATTTGCCAGTAAAAATTCTGTGTATGGCAATTCCATTGATTAATATTAAAAATATCAGAACTGTAAAACTTGTAAAGATTTAGGACCCAATAATGAAAATAATTACAATTCTCAGTGATATGAATGTTTCCATTAGTTTATGTAAGCACAGAAGAACAATATGGAATTAAATTAAAGCATTAATTTAAATATTTGTAGGATTACAATCTTTGAAGCAGCACTCGAAAATATTGCTAAAAATTGTCTAGTCAGGTAAGGAGATGCCAATTTCAAAGAAAAGTTAATAATTCCGGAGATCATTGGAAGAGATATTAAATTATGTGTTCTGCAGTCACCATTGTTTATTTCCCACTGAATTTCACCATCTCACTGACTGCTCATTTTCAGGGACACACAATATAGACTTGTTAAAATGTGCCTAATTTTTGAAAATTTCAGCCTGAAAACAAGTCTTAAGGAAAAAGTTGTGATTATGAAGAGTAGAAAAAAATTAAATTGAACACGAAGAGTTAAGGCAGCAATTGCAGGGTTTTTAAAATATTTTTTTAACATTTAGTTTGGCAATTCTTACTATCTTTTATGGTACAGTGTCTGAGGTCAATTAGGATTCAGCTGATCTTCGAGTCAGTTGACAATGCTGTTTATAATTAGATAGAGGAAAGGGAAAAGGTTGATGTTTTTTCTCTCTTCCTCATTAGGGATGGCTGACTGAGCCAATTTTATTGCTATCTTAAAGGCAGTTAAAAAGGTCATGTGACTGTTTCCTAAATGAATTGTTTTGCAAAATACTGTTGTCTTTTTAAGGATACTCCATCATTAGGATGGATAAACAGTTCTAATTAAAATTTTGGAGTATGCAATTTATCACTTTGATAGACTGAGAGAAGCACGTCAATTATTTTACCTTTCACACTCTAGCCTAGGAACTGTAAGGATTCAAATTTTAAACAATTATGTTGAGTTTCACAGAAAATGAACTAAAGGAGTCACAAAATCAAAACCAAATTTAGTCTTGAATTTTTAACAGCTAGTAAACAGTACTTTCTACGAAGTAATGCAACTGATATGAATAGTGACAGAGCTTTAGAATCTTTGCCTGAAACTGTGGTGCTTGGTGGTTGTTTAAGAAACATTCATGATAGCACTAAAATAATTATATTGAATTACTGTATAAAATTCTAAGGAATGTTAGCAGGTAGCAGGTAGAACTAATGTATATTTTAACAGCCTTGAAACTTATTTTAAAAATCTGCTGTGCATACTGCAGTGATATAGTAGAAATCATCTTTATTCTTTTTTATCTTTACAATTTTAGACATAGTTCTTCTGTTAATATTGCAGTACTTGTTTCATGACTAGTGCAGCACTGACTCCACTGATATTACATTAAAAGTGGAATGGATATTGCTTTTCAGAACATTTAGTACAATGGTTAAATCATTATTTTAATTTGATAGCTGTATTTGGATAATAAGCAAAGCTTATTTATCATACTTTGTATCATACATTATAATAATACTAACAGAATATAAAAGAAAGCAACCCCCCTACTTATGTAATTTAAAATGAATATAAACTGACATTTGAGCAATCATGAGAGAAAAAAACCACAAACAATGAAAGAGAAAAGAAAGAAGGAGAAACTGCAAAAGAAACACAAGTGGGAAAGTCCAAACAGTTCTAATTAAAGATATTTCAGCGTTAGAACTACAGCATCCACCCACATGTCACTCTTACATGACATGTAACAGAAGATCATCAGTTCTGTCTTCCATATACTAAGTAACTTTTCCTATAATTGTTTGTCAATAACAGCAAAAGTGAGAGTTTGTGCATAATCAAATTCATAAATTGTAGAGAAAAGCAGTAATTATAGGAAATCTGCTTGTAACCAAGAAGTGATTATTAAACTAACTAACTTTCAAGAAACTCTCCCAGTCATTTATTATCCAGTATTTTACTGTCTACATTGGTTTCCTTCATCAGATAGGAGATGATGGAGCAGCCTGGAGAAGGTGACTAGCTCATTGCATATGTAAAAAAAAGTAAAATGCGTGTTTCCTTTATTTCATTCAAAGAGGACAGAAGTGAGAACAAAAAGCCAAGCATATTCATGACAGTGGCAGATGGTGCCAACCTTGCACCGCTATTTTCTTTGATTATTGGATACTTATTATACTTTTAAAAATGAGAGACAAAGCCAGAAAGCTGTGGTTCTAGAAGAAGATAATGAAGTCACGCTGACATAGGTCATTGTGCTGAATATCACATACAGATGTGTTTTGGATTTCTATAGAATTTTCTTCGATTCCTCCTTCTACTTTGTATTTTCTCTAGGAAACCACCTAAACTGAATACAGATCTCATTATGTTCACACCAATATTAGGCAGAATTTGAGATTAGGTGGAATAAATTTGCTTGTGCCATATTTGTACACATTTAATTATTACAGTTTTTAAGAACTGCCTTTTCCTTTTCAAAGAATAATATTAACTCACAGTAGTCGGTATCTTATTTGTTTAACTGAGAACTACATTCACTGTGCTGAATCATATGGAACTTGGCACAGATTTGAAAAAAATTAATGCTGGATTCAGAATGGAGGCATTTTTCAAAGTGTCTAAGTAAACATCAGGAGGTTTTTGAGTACTTTCATTTTTTTTTCTATCCTGCTCAGAAGATCCTATTGCATAGTATAATCACAGTTAGATGCATGTTTAATGAAAATAAAAACTACAGCCAAGTTGGAATGAGAGAGAAAGGAAAGTCTACCAAGGCACTATTTCTGGTTATTGGTTCTAAAACTCTTCCAAGCAAAAAATGGCCATTGGAGAACTAAATGGCTTTTCCACTTCCCCGTGCCTTTAGGAAGGATCTAGAGAATGAACAGAAGAGTTTGGAGACCAACAATGAGACCAAATAAGGTTTGTCCTATCTAGGGATGTGACCAGGCAGGCTCTTTTTAGAGAGCATTTCTTTTGCCAGCAGTAGAAGAAAATTCAAGTAAACATGAAGTGGACGCTGAGCTCAGAGGCAGCCTTCACCAATAGGGAAGAAGTATCATTTTCAGAGCAGAGGGGACATTTATAAACAAATTAGGTTAGTCTAATAAGAGCAGGACTGTCTCTTGCCTGGCCACAACTCACTCCTTCAAGTGACACTGGGTCTTCTTGCCAGAATTGTCATTTCCTGCCCCCTTCTAGGCCTCCCCCAAGACCAAGTGCCCTTTGGCCCCTCTCCAGCCTATGTGCTGGCACTCATCTCCCCAGCCTCTTTTGGCCAGTGGTGACTTCTGCTTGCTGAGGCTGGCCTGTGCCCTTTCATAAAGGGCTCTGAAGAAGAGTGGGTACAAATCCTCTTTACAGTCTTACATATGATAATAAAACTACACATGGTCCAACATGCAGTAGTTCCAGTTCTTGGAGAATCAGAAGAGCTTAGCAGTGTGCATCATTCATTATGATACATCTTTTGTTTTGCTTAATATTACCACTATAGTGCATTTTATGCAATGCTATTAAAAATGAATACATTCATTTTGAAAATTAGTATCCTCCACTAAACTAATACATGTACACATGCAAAGACACAATATGGAAGAATTATCAGAAAACCTTGACAACAAATCTGCCATTCTTATCCCATTAACTGAGATGGAAAAAGCAAGATACATGGCAGTCCAGACGTGCAGAAACACAAGTATCTGTTTCAAAAGAAAGCACACATGTAAGCCTTAACACTATCAGGAACTTGGTACATTTTTCCGCAGTTCCTCAAAATCAGTCATTTTATGCTTGCTTGGTTTTGTTTGTTTGTACTATAAATTTCTTGATTCTGTCTTTTGGTATGTAATTGTACAAAGGCCAGCAAAGTGAAAGGAAGAATGTTTTTAAAGCATTTTTTTGTATATAGGGTTGAGTCTGGATTATAACACATTCTCCCTGAGCAAAACTATCAAATATCTGTCCTCCGGTTATTGAATTTAAAAGGGATGCAATATACACAGAGCTACTTAAATTTAAAAATTAAAAATATGAGAGGGAAATAATAATAATAATTAAATTTGACTGAAGACTTCCAGAGAATACATTCTGGAATACAAGAAATCAGTTGTGAATTCTGCTGTTGAAAAGGGAAAGTATATATGACTTAGGGTCATTTCTGTTGGCAAAGATGGGCCAGCAAGTATGGTGATCCACAATCCATGAATAGTGGGGTAGTGAAAAAAAAAGATATATTCTGAAGAACAATGACTTTATATTAGACAGCACCCAATGAGGTACCTTTGCTGGGCCTGCCCTTATATTTTTGAGGCAATAAAATAATTAACTGACTTGCATTAGCAAAAAAAAAGCAAACTTAGACCCTTCATTTTCTATGAACTTTGCTTCATGTCAACTTCATGATAATTACCAATGTCTTTGGATAGGTAAACACATGCAATCTATCTCTGTGAATCACTGAACAAACTATTCATGGCATTCCGTAACACCAATAAAATCCATAACATTGCTGCTAAATATTAATGAATCTCATCGGAAGTGCCATTTTTTCCTTTCAAAAAAATATAGTGGATCTAGGCAAAAGGTAAAACTCACAGAAGATTTTATGTATTAAAAACAGAGCCAGTTGGCTGCCTTGGTTAGGGTGACCAAATGCCAACAAAACCAAAATCTTTGTTTGATTTGAAGACCTCATGCTGAATGAGAAGCTGTTGAGATAAAGAGACTGACTCTTCAAAAGTATTTTCATTTTCTTCTTTCTGGACTCTCAAGAAAATGTAAGCAATAAAGTATGTGTGTCCCTTTGAGATCAGAAAAGCTCAGAATTTGCCTACTTTGAAGAACTGAAATTGATAAAAATTAATTTGGTGAAGCAGAAGCACTGAAGCTATGAAACTGTGGAGCCATTTGACCTATGAAATACTGACTTCACTGAAAACTACAGTGGCTATTTCCTATTATTTCCTATTTCCTAATATGAAATTTGTTTGCATTGGATGAGCTCTATGCTATTCAGAAGGTTGGTCTGCAAAGGAGTTGATGAGGCTGTTGCTTGTAGCCCTTGATGGATAACTCATATAAAACTCACAAAGCAAGCATTTCTCAATATGCCTTCCTAGCTGTCTTTGCTGACTACAGGTGTTCAGAGATTCAAAATCTAGCCAGCACAGAAAGAGATTTCTTTATTATGCAGAACAGTGTCACTGAGTAGAAATAAAAGAAGCAAGAAGTGATTGTTCTCTGTAACTTTGTATGTAAAAATATTGCCAAAATTGTATATTCTTGCATCTATGTGTTAACTATAGTTACCTCTGTAAATAGAGTTGTACTTTTTCTGCAACAGAAATTTATTCTAATACTTTTATACTTTTCCTTCCTTAGCGGTAAAATAACTACTGTGCCATATATATAGAAATTTCTCCCAAGAATGTAACAAGCAGGATTCACACATTTAAATGAATTTAAAAAAAAAGCTGAACTGTTTCCAAATTTTTCTATCCAAGCATCACTTAAGAAACTGTTTGTTCAGTTCAGTTTCATCTCTGCAGCTGCCAAACCACTTCAGTTCTGCCAGCTCTGCTCTCTGATTGCAAAATAAAGGGTGGTCACTTCACAGTGTATGCAAGAAATATTATAATTTTGTGAAAATTATGACATTTAAGAAATCCTTTCAATAGTAAATTGCTAGGCTATCCTGCTACATGCCTATTTAGAAAAAAAAAAATTAAATGTATCTTTTATATTCACTTCTGCATGCCTTCCTATAACATTAGTGAATATAATATACTGGGTTTGCATTTTCTTAGACTGATGCACTTTGCTGCAGCTTACATTCATAAATATTTTTGCAGTATAATAGCCTGTCAAAACAAATCTGTTTTCCTCATTTTTATGTTTGCAGAAGGGTGTCCTTATTGCTTTTTGTCCACCTCTAAAGATAACAATAGGACAATAGAAAATGCACAATGTAGCAAAGCTTTTATTTTTTCTTTTTTTTTTTCTTTTTTTTCTACTTAAAAAACAGAAGATGTGTGAAAAAATGAAGCAAATAGCACCTTAGTATATGAAAAATGTTGCTACGTAAATGCATTAACCATTTTCATAGCTCATGTCTGAAGATTGGAGTCTCCTGTGTCAATACTGTGTGCAGAAAAACAAAGACAATACATATGAAACTACAACCTGTTTTATTAAGATGAAATGCAGATAATTACATAATGAAGTTAAAACTTCATCATATACATTTTTTTAATTCTCAGAAAAATAATCTGAATGTTTCACTATTCTCTAAATTAAAGGTCCTCGCTTGATGTAAAGTAAAATATATAAATATATCTTGCTTTTATTCTCAAATATAATTTAAAGCAAATCAGAGAAGGAAAGAACAGTAAGCTCATTATTGATTATTTTGCTTAAGCTCAAAGCAGTTTTCTTCTTGGGAAAATAATTTCCCTCAGATGAAGAAGAAATTAAAGTACATTTAGAAATAAAGGAGGAACAGAATGTTGAGTTTTATTTTCATAATTTTTCCCCTTGATAATAAAAATATTTGAGTATAAGTGGTGATACAGAAAAATTATTAGAAATAACAAAATACCACGATGTCCATTTCTGCAATATAGAAGCAAAAGGAAGAACTTTTAGTGATTTTATTTTAAAAATGGAACAAATCTAATAATGAGAACTATTAAAGCATTCTGATTTTTTCCTTTAACTAGCATTTTATCTTATTCAGGGTACTGTTTCTATCAATTCTGTGTTTTTCTGTGTTTTTCCCATGCTGACCTGTATTTTACTTAGTGGGAAATCTCATTCTGCTCAGAGAGACTCATTATGGGGTGAGGAATCATTTCAAGGGCTGCTTTCTGTTCACCTTGCATTATCACTGTAAAGTGCTGACACTGACTGTAAGGCAATACCATATCGTAGCGGCAGCGTCTTGCACCCATTTTCTACTTAATGATGTGTAATTGCAATTTACATTAATCCCGGATGGGATCTAACATGAATAAAAATTCTAGAAATAGGTATTGCACTTTTTCCCCAAGAAATATTTTTAAGAGGGATAGCCGGTTTATTTTTCTTCATATTATCCTCAAAAGTAGTACTTGATGTAAGTACAGACACTGAGAATTAGAAGCAATTCTAGCATGCCTCTTACATGGGATATTATGTAAACATTAACATTTGTTTGTCAAATACTATTTTCGCATATACTGGTGCAGACCCACTGAACTGAATATACGCACAGAGCTACGTCCTCTATCAAATCGTGAACTCAGAGAAATACATCCTTTGCAACACAGCTTCATGCCAATCGCCACTTCAGTAAACACTGCCACATCATGATGACTGCTCTCCAGGAATTAGCAATGAGTTTGTTTATAATCAAGTTTATCAATATTTATAAAGTACTGTACTTAAGGGGATAATATATTGATAAAATACAGTTCTAAAATGCATTACATTTCCACGTTATATTTAATGGCTAAAAATACGCGTAGTGGGTGTGGAGTAATAGGGGCCATACCCCGCCCCCACAAACAGTTTCTTTATCACCCCATCTGCTACCCCAAATGCTAACTCTCAGGAACACCACTGCTTTGCAGCATGTTTTATTATTCAAGCTTTGGTGGGAGGAGAGCTGCAGAAAGAAAGTGTTAACTGTAGAGAAAGGGAGGGTCAAACCAAGACCCAGAATAAGCTATATTGCTCTACTAATGCCAGGACAGTGGCACAGACTTCCGCTGGACCTGAACTGGCTACTAAATATCATTAGATTAGATTAAAACCTGCTAGAAAAAAAAGGAACAGTGAGAAGGAGGTCTGAACACATTTGTCAAAGAATTAATAAAGAGGCTAAAGGTATTTACGTAGGCAGGGAACATATGGAAGTGGAACAAGGCAGACTTTGAGAAGAAATTATTTAGCTTTATTAAAAAAAAACAAAAAAACCCCCCAAACCCCACAAAAACCAGAACAAAGATAAGGCTAGGAATAAAAAAAAGATTACACTTTTTTTTTATATTGCCTTTCTATTTTTCCAAAAGGAAGCAGGAGGTTGGGGCCTGATCCAAAGTGCACAGAAGTCAAGCAAAGATTCCTAGTGCTTTGGATCGAGTACTTTGGAAAGAAAGAAACGCTGCTAAATAAGTATCAAATACTGATGAGTGTTAATGGGGGTTTAAGAGACAAAGCGTCCAGTTTGAAGCACTTATTGGCGATGTCTACACTATCACCACTTGCCAAAAACATTTCCATCATTGTGCAATGGTTGAGCTTTATAGCTGGCTTCCAGCATTTTAATTTAACCCAGCTCAAAGCAGGTGAGGAGCTGGCTGAATGTAACTTATCAAGATAATTTTGGGGATGAAAATATTGTTCATAAATGTAAGTAAAATTCAGCAAGCAATTTCATTTGAAAAAAAATCAGTTGGGGAAAAGTCAAAGGGGAAAGTGAGAAAGTCAAAGGGTTTTAAAAAATATATTCAACATTTAAAAAACTGATTTTTGATCTTAGTATTTCTCTTTTAAAATCGGTCTATTTTTAATTTTAAAATATTTAAATGGAAGAATCCTGAAAGGGAGCAAAATCTTTTGTTTTAGGATAATTGAAATTGTTTAGGGAAACACAAAATTAATTATTTCTCTGATTATGTGATTCATCTGTCAATCTGCAAATTCCACTATTCATACAGCTTTCAACTAGTAATACAATATATCCAAAATGACTAGCCAATATTCTGGGCCTCATTGGCATGTATCTACTAGAATGTGAAGCTGACCATATGAAACATGTTTTCTTTCAAAAAAATCCCGTTAATTTACAGTAACTACGTGGGTATCTTCCTTGAATTCAGAACAAACAAGATACAATTTTCATATTCCCAGTTGCAAGCCAGACAGTGTTCCCTGAAAAGCTACTCTGATTTTTGGATGCTGGTTTGCTATGATAAGCTTATTTGTCTTTTTTTTTCTTGGTTGCTTTCTCCTATCTTTAAGTGTTATATAAGTGTTTATGTTTATAGACTAGACTGACCTTTATGCTAAAATGTATGGCATGCAGCAAATATACCCAAACGTCTAAAAGGTCAGTGAAAGGAAACTGTAATTCCTGGTCCTACAGTTCATCAAGCTGGGAGGGTGAGGAATGAAAGCATCATACCAGAAAATGTATTAGTAACTTTCCCATATTTAGTTCTTTGCTGCTGTAAAGATTCTAGTGAGTCAGAGAGTCAGTCTCAGACAGTGAAGAATTAAGGCGATGGTCTGCTTCTACTGCACTCATATAGAACTTGAGATAAAATAGAAGATCTATATGTGGAAAAGCCACAGGTCAATATTAGAAAGTATGGAAGGTTGTACCTTGATGTTAAACTGAATAGTATCCTGTTAATTTATATATGCTTCGGAGTCTTTTAAGGTTTCTGGTACTGGATAATCAAATCCTAATATAATCAAGTCAGTTTACAATTTTCCAAGCCAAAAGATTCCATGCACTATATTCAGCAATGATCCTTTATGATATACTATAAAAAGCCAAATTCTGTTTTATCTGTGTGGCCTTTCCTCAAGAAAATTTATGCTCTCTTGCTGGTTGAAATGTGTTAGCTGACACTCGTCTTCACCAGAAATGGCTGTGGACTGAGTCATGATCAAAGATGGGATGTCTTATATCGGGCTGGCTGCAGTAGTCCCTACCCACACTGCAGGAACAGTTCAGGCACTGATGTAGCAGATACAGAATTGCAAATAAGAGTTTGGCATTTGTGTAATAAACTTTAGCAGTTCAACTACTGCTTTCTGAGAAGTAGAGCCAGCTCTGTAGTCAGGGTAGGAATCTCTAAGAGAAGCAAGAAAAAGAGGGATGCAGAACACTGTAACTGCCTCAACTTAAGCCATCTCCACTTGTGAATCAGATCCTTATGATGCCAACTGTTGTGGTGTGCATCCAACAGGACACTTTGGAATGAAAGATAGTACAGTATGAAATATATCCTATTATTACTCAGATGAAATGGGGTTGGAAAAACATCTATTAATCTTCATACAGCTGTATTATACCTGGCTAGTCTAAGATTCAGAGCCCAATGGAGAGAAAATTTGACACTATAGGGAAAACCAAGAGTCCTTATAGTTTCAAATTAAGGAAAATAGTAGCACATTGTCTCACATAATAGTATTATGGTTTTACGGAAAAAGGAATTACACAGGAGGCAGTCAGTTTTAAGTATAGCACAAGTATAGTTTTGCAAAATGTCAGAATCATGCAGCAAAGACATACGACTGCAGACAATGACTAGAAAGTATTAAAGCCTCACTGGTTACCTGGAATACTAAGCATGACATTCCCAACTCAGTAGGGAAGGACTGAGACTCACAAATTGTCTGCTATCTAATTGTCTCTTGGCTCAGCTTGGAAAATGCAAATAGAACTAGACTGCAAAAATTGGTTCAAGAAGCCCTAACAGGATATCAAGCACTAAGCAGTATACAGCAGATGGTAAAAGATTTTTAAAAAGCAATCTTCTTGAAGTTCACAATAGTCTAGGGAGTTAGAAAATGGCAGGTGGAGCAGGAACTATAACAGGTTATGAATTGTCAATAATTTCCTTTTCAGTGGCAATGAAACTGCTCTTGAAATCACCAAAAGGTTATAGAGATACACTGTAATTGGAAGACAAATACCTCAAGTGAGAACTGACACAAAGATGTCACAACTATAAGAACTGCAAAGAAAGAATGTAATCTGAATTAGCATTTATGAACTAATACAGAATTATGGTCAGTCCAGGAAATCTTGGACCTAGATGCATTTAAAAGAATACACAAAAGAAACACAGGCTGTAAATCAAGAGAATTAAAAAGCATAAATACTTCAGAACATATTCAGTAGCAGACCATTACTATCGCATTCATCAGTGTCCTTCAGTGTCCTTACTGCACAAAGGACAAAAACCTATACACCAAGATACTTGAAGTTTACAATCAAAATAGATATTGCAGCAAAGAAATAAACAGTGTGTGTGGTAGGAGGCTACATGTGAAGGGTACGCAGCGATGCAGAGGACATACATGCATACACAAGCAGTTTGAGGTTTTTACCTGCACTGGATGCATATTTTATTTACCGGCTACTTCTGCTGACATATTTACTCCCCAGTAGAATACTAAGTTAGAGGCACGATTTTCACAAGCATACCAGTTGTAAAAATAAATAATTCCTGATAACAAATAGTAACTGTTAAAATTTTGTTGCATTTGTGACTTTCCAGCCCCTTCTCACTATGGTAAGCAATGGTCTACTTCCCCTATGCTTCAAGTCAGCCCTTCTGTCTTTGGTAGAACAAACATACTGACAGCAGAAATTAAAAAAGAAAGTGAAATTCTTGTTGTTGAGCTGATACAAAGTGAATGGAGGATGTTATACTGTTTCAAGGAAATGGAAAAGAAAATTAGAATGTAATTATCTCAGTTAGTCTGCATTTAGATAGCCTGAAACAGTGGCATTAGAGACAGAAGTGAATTTTCCCATTCATCTTAATAGAGCACTAACTGCAAAACATAATTGTGACAACTTTAATGCTAATAGTGTTAACTGTTCTGAATCATGTACCAGATGTATCTATTACAGCACCACTTCATTACTGTTGAACTTACTTGATATGTATTAATGACTGATGTCATTTACCTGGACTTATGCAAAGCATTTGATACTGTCCCGCATGGGGACTGGTCTCAAAATTGGAAAGTCATGGATTTGATGGATGGACCACTCAGTGGATAATGAACTGGCTGACTGGCTGCACTCAAAGGGTTGCAGTCAACGGCTCAATGCCCAAGTGGCAGCCAGTAACGAGTGGTGTTCCTCAGGGGTCGGTACTGGGATCAGTATTATTTAACATCATTGTTGGTGACATGGACAGTGGGATAGAGTGCACCCTCAGCAAGTTTGCTCATGACACCAAGCAGCAGTTGACATGCTGGAGGGAAGGGATGCCATCCAGAGGGACCTGGACAGGCTGGAGAGGTGGGCTTGTGCAAATTGCATGAAGTTTAACCAAACCAAGTGCAGGGTCCTGCACCTTGGACGTGGCAATCCCAGGCACAAATACAGGTTGGGTGGAGAATGGCTAGAAAGCAGCCCTAGGAGTGCTTGTGGATGAGAAGCTCAACACGAGCCGTCAGTGCGCTCTAGCAGCCCAGAGAGCCAACTGCATCCTGGGCTGCATCAAGAGAAGTGTGGCCAGCAGGTCTCGGGAGGTGATTCTGCCCTTCTACTCTACACTCATGAGACCCCACCTGGAGTACTGCATCCAGCTTTGGAGTCCTTAACACAGGAAGGACATGGACCTGTTGGAACAGGTCCAGTGGAGGGCCATGAGGATGATCAGAGGGATGGAGCACGTCTCCTATGAAGACAGGCTGAGAGAGCTGGGGTTGTTCAGCCTGGAGAAGAGAAGGCTCCAGGGAGACCTTATAAGAACCTGTCAATATCTGAAGGGAGCCTACAGAAGAGGTGGAGAGGGACTGTTTACGAGGAACTGTTCATGACAGGACAAGGGGTAATGGTTTTAAATTGGAAGAGAGGAGATTTATATTAGACACCAGAAAGAAATTCTTTACAGTGAGGGTGGT